>CAHIKZ030000443.1:1297500-1370000 GCA_903632075.3 Acanthosepion pharaonis
TTCACAACTGATACAGATTGTAGCTTTCTAATTTGGTGATCTGGCAACTGGAACAATCCAGCAGGTTTTGAATCTGTTGCCATTAGTTTGTGGATCTACTGCTCAAGTTCTTCGATTTTGTTTATAAACCAACTTAAGATATAACACTAATTTGGTACTGAATCAAGGGAACACTAATTACAACAATTTTTAGTATTTATTTTAACTTAAAATTAGATATATTTATTTAGTAACCTTTTAAATTGCTTTTAACACAATGTTCATTTGTTATAAATTATATTAAAAATATATCTATTTTTTACACTATTCTGTCTTCTGTCATTTTATGTAACCCAGAAATGGTTGAGTCTTGTGATATTTTGGGATTAAAAGGGTAACAAATCTAAATTCTCCTTAAATTCTTTAGCAACTGAAAAGAAAACTTTTGAACTTGTATCTTTTCTGGTGATTTAAAAAAATCAATGAAGGATCAAAAGCCCTGGTCTGGTTGAAAATACAAATCCCACTTTGTGCAACTGTATTTATATCATTTTACCAAACTGCTTACTTTTATTTTTTTAAATTATTATTATTATTAGTATTATTAATTCTTGGAAGAAGCAATTTAATCTTCAGTTGCAATGCAAAACTGATCCTCTGTTCTTCCAGTGCCACTATATAATTACACTTTATGCTGATGATTGTCTAAAAGAATAATAAAAAAAAAAACAAAAAACATTTCTTTTACCAAAAAACATTTTATGCTGAATCCTGTGAAGACGTGGAAGCTATTAAATTTTAAAGCAGAATATATTTTTTCTAATCTTATCAGCTGAAGTTAAGTTCACTTTCAGCATCCACCAATAACAAAAATTATTATTAATTAATTATATATTTGTATATGACACACATAATAAAATCATTTTCGCTTGAAAAAATTGTATCCAACTTTAACAATTTTGTAGGTTTTCTTGTTTTCTGCTTTTAGATAATCTTAAAAAATTCTAAGAATTTCCTGATAGATTTTGGTTTGGTTTGTTTTACGGCATATCAACCTCAATGGGTTATTAAACAAGATTTTTTATTGCGTGTAATATTTTTTTTCAAAAATATATCGTTGGTAATAATTTTTTTACAAAAATGTATTGCTGGTATTAAAACCTATTTTTACATGTTTTGAGCCCAGTTTGGGGTTAACTATTTGCCCATAGCTGGGACCCTAACAGGTGCTACCACCTCAGGTCAGCAATGAAGAGGTGGTTCCATGGTCCTCAAAACCTCCTGATCAGAGGCCTTGCTGTCGGATGTAGTTTCTCTTCTTACCCAGGGCACAGATGTAGTTATCATCATACCGAGGATAGCTGATAGTTTTACATTCAATGAAGATTTTTAAAAGAAAATTTCAATTTATTGGAAGATGTTCATAAAATTTGTTTATCTTCATAAAGTTACATCACACTAAATATTTATGATGCTGGATTTACATGTTTTCTGGACGAGAAAATATACGAGTGAATTGTATGGAAATTGGATCAACAGTAAAAATCAATGAAAAACTGTCTTCATAAGGTTTTCAATTTAATCTCCTCATTTAGTTTTTGTCTGAATCAGTTTTTTTCAGTTTCAACAAATAGTGACACTGAGGTTTCAAAATACTTGTATTACTTAGTACGTTCTTGTCATCATAATGTTTAAGTTCACTTAAATATTTTATTGAAGGAAAATAGCAATGAAAGAAAAACTAAAAGAATTTTATCTTTCTGCCCTTCATCTTGATTTCTCTCCATCTGCTAGCTTCCCCATCCACATGTTTATTTTAGATCTGAGAATGTCTTTGAATAAAGTTGGTTGAAACATCTGTCAAACCAAATTATGCTTCTAGAAAAACTGATTTGCCAGTCAAATGAAAAATGTCTGTTTATAATGACAAAATCTGTACATTTATTCAGTTCAGGTTTCACTAGTTTTGATATTAACCCTTCTCCATTCAATGATACTGTAGTTTTCCTATGTCTAGAGTCAATCAGTTTGTTGAATCAGTAATTTGCTTGGTGTAGTCAGGGAACTTTGGTATTGGGCCTATAATCAAATTTGATCTTTAATACTTCTTGACATTTTTTCAGTTAGAGTTGGAAAACTCTTCAAGTCTTTTCAATAATTTCCATATCTTGCAACGATAGTGAAAGTAGGTGACCATCTCTTGGTTATAGCTCCTGACTGCTTCTCTTGATAACAAATGATCAAGAGCCAAAAGCAAAGACCTCTTGGAGCGGTTGGGGCTTGCGATAACTAAGTAGTCATCCATAAATCCCAATCAGATTTCCAGATTTGGTATGGTCCATTCACTGTGTTTTCAATGGTCAAATTCCTCCTCAAAACCACCATCAGTGTGAAACAATGCTATTAAATTGGTTTGGTTTGTTTTATGGCATATCAACTTCAATGGGTTATCTAATGCTGACAATTCTTATTGCTGGTAATATTTTTCATTCAAAAATGTATAGCTGGTAATATATTTTTTAAAAAAAATGTATTGCTGGTTATAAATTTTTTTTTTTTTTTTTTAACAAAGTATTTCTTTTATTAAAACCTATCATATTGTTTTAACCCCAGTTTAAGGTTAACAATTTGCTCATAGCTGGGACCCTAACATGTGCTACCACCTCGGATCAGGGTGAACCTAAAAACACCAGCAATTTAGAGGTTGTTCCACACTCTTCAAAACCTCCTTGCTGTTGGACGTAGCTTATCGTCTTACCCTGGATGCAGATGTAGTTTATCATCATATCCGAGACGGCAATGCTATTAGATGAACCACATTTAAATTTTATGGTGAAAATTATAATTCTCAAGCCTCAGAATTCACACAGTGATTTACACTATTTACATCACTCGGAGTGATGTCCTCATTTTTATTGCTATATTCACAATATTTCGATCACTGTACATGCCAACTTTAGGTGATATACATTGGCATTTCAAGTCAAACCCTTTATTTAGTCCACAGGGGTAGAGTGTTCTAATTTGGATATTTCAATTAATTCCCTTCAATAACTCAAATCTCCAATATTTTCTTCCCTCTGCTGTGGCCAGGTATTGAACTCACAACTCCTTGGGTTAAGTCACTTTTGGTATTACTTTTATCCACTGGGCCATGTGGAGACATCAGTGAGTAAATTTTTGGGACTTATAAACCTAATGTCTAATCATTTTTTTTTTTTACCAGAGCTTATATTACAATTTCTGTTATTGTTGTTTTTCTCTGTCTTACTGATTCCCATATTGTATTCATTTCTATGTTTGGTCAGCTTAGGAGATTTTTGTGACTTAGCATATTCACTGATTCCTCAAGTTTTCATACTGTGTGTCTGCCATCTTGTGCAACTGTGGCAAGAAATATAAAGGAGAAACAGACCACCTCTTTAAGATAAAATTGCAAGAACACCATAAAGCCATAAGACGAGGGGAAATACAAAAATCAGGCATGGCTGACCATATATGCAGGGAAAAGGGAAATCTGTGAGACAAAGTTGAAATAATAGCCAGAGAACGTCACTGAGAAATACAAAAATCTCTTTCTCCATTTTACTCTCGTTATTTATCTTGTTAATTGTGTAAATGGCAAGAATTATGTCCCCACCTCATCAGAAACCCATCTTGGGACAAAAATGTACCATGACAAAAAGTAAACAAAAAAAAATGATTTTGGAAAGTTGATTATGGCTAGTAATAATTGTCAGTTTTGACAAGAAACCATTTTTTATGACTTTGAAATTCTTTTTACATTTTTCAAAGTACAAATCATCTCATTGAAAAATATAGATTCTCAAAATTTATTGACATTTTTGTATTTTCTGCTAAAAGTGGCCAAGTTTAATCTTGTCCTGAAATAGTTTAACTGTTAAAGCACTCTTTGGTCAAAAGCCAAAAGGAAAGACCTTTTGGAGTGGTTGGGGCTTGGGATAAGTAAGTAGTCATTCATAAATCTCAATCAGTAACTTTCCAGATTTGGTATGGCCTATTCTCTGTTTAACTCTGTGTTTTCAATGGTCAAATTCCTCCTCAAAACTATCATCAGTGTGAAACAATGCTATTAAATTTGTTTTGGTTTGTTTTGTGGTATATCAACTTCAATGAGTTATCTAATGCCGACAATTCTTATTACTGGTAATATTTTTCATTCAAAAATGTATAGCTGGTAATATATTTTTTTTTCAAAAATGTATTGCTGGTTATAAATTTTTTTTTTTTTTACAAAGTATTTCTTTTATGAAAAACCTATCTTTACGCTATCATATTGTTTTAACCCCAGTTTTGGGTTAACAATTTGCTCATAGTTGGTATCCTAACAGGTGCCAACACCAGCAATTAAGAGGTGGTTCCACACTCCTCAAAACCTCCTGATCAGAGGCCTTGCTGTTGGATGTAGTTTATCATCTTACCCAGGATGTGGATGTAGTTTATCATCATATCCAAGATGGCAATGCTATTAGATGAACCACATTTAACCAATTAAATTTTATGGTGACAATTATAATTTCATAATTTCACTACTTTCTAAAGAAAATTTATTTATTTTCCTTAAATTCAATGCCATTCTCCATCTTTCATGCAAATCCCCCCCCCCCAAAAAAAAATCAGACTTTAGTTTAATATTTGTTACATTAAAAACGGCTGTCTTGTATTGAAAATCTGTAACTAGTGATGTCCTACTCAGTCATATTCTTGGACTACTTCTTTTTATTGTTTTGTTGATTGTGTGGATGATTACTTGAGAAATTGGTGCATACATAAATACAACAATGATATGAAATTTTGTTAACTTCCAAGCATCAAATGCTTTACATTTTCAGTGCACTCTTCAGAACGATCTGGATGCATTATGTGCCTAAACAATGAAATGGCTTTTGAGATTTAACCCTGGACAGTGTCATGTCATGCATCTAAGCATCAAAATTCAACTGGATAGGTCATACATAAAACTATTAAAGAAAAAATGACTTTACATTATCCAGACTATTGTCCTCATCTTTGTCACCATATCTATTACAACATTTTGGCCGTTGTACACTCCGGCCTTCTTAAGGTGGTTGGAATGTCAAACTGAACCCTTTATTTCGCTCACTGGGGTAGACTGTTCTAGTTCCACATGCCATGTCTAATGGGTGTCAGTTTCCAGTTATCTCCTGTTAATTCCCCTCTCCAAGTTCTCCACTGCCTTAACCAGGTATTGAACTCACACTCCTTGGGTCCTGTCACTGGATCTAACTGATACCTTTATCCACTGTGCCATGTGTCCTTGAGGAAATGAAGGGTTCAGTTCAACATTCTAACCACCTGAAGAAGGCCAGAGCGTACAATGGCTGAAATGTTGTAGTAAATATGACGACAAAGATGAGGACAATAGTCTGAATAATGTAAATAGTGTACATAATACCACATCTCGGGAATATAGACAGAAAAAAATGACTTAGTAATAATCATGACCACTGAATCTAAAAACACATCATTGCAGTTATATTCAAAATAAAGCCCACCACATACTAACTATAATAAAAAGAACATTTTCCACACAACATAAAGAAAACTTTATGTAGCTTTATTTATCACTATTCTATCCTATTTTAGTCTATACTTCTTACTAAACTGCTGTAATTTCCAGCAAACTCAAATCAAATTCTACAAATTGGATAACTTAAAGGCTCTATTTGAAAATATCAAACCAAGTAGCATCTTAAATTTCATTAAAGGAATTGGCTCTACAGAAAAATATAGAAAAAACAGTTTACTAATCTGCTTACCTATATGGTTTTGTTACCTATTTTGGAAGGAAAAATTATTTCCAGCAATACATTTCTGAAGAAAAATTATTACCGGCAATATATTTGACTCTTGACAAAATCCGTCTTTATAAAATACATCAATGAAAACTGATCTACGAAATGATTCTTTACAAAAGACTTATTCATACAAACCTATCAGAAAAATCTTGTTGGCATTAAATAACCCTTAAAGTTTGATATACCATTAAGCTAAATAAACCAAACCAAACTTTCTGTGTTTGTTTTCACCTTCCTCTCAGCATCATATACCACAGCGAGGAAAAAGTAGTACAAAAACACTTTACCAAAATAATTCCTGAAATTAAAATATATCTTACCCTGATAGACTTAAAAGGCTTGGCATTTTCTCACTTGAAATTAAATGTCTTAGACTTGATTTAATAGTGGTACCTAGAATAGTAAAGTCAATTGATGACAGGTTTTGAGAAATATTTTATTAAAAGCCAGTATAAATCTTAAAAGGGCATTCCTTTAAAATTCAGCTGCTACTGTATCACATGAACATACTTTATCACTGCACACTCTCCCTCCTTTTTAAGGAGAGAGGAGGTGGTTCTAGCCAGACTTCATATCGGACAATACATACATACATACATAACCCACCAATATCTACTAAAAGATTGAGAAACTGCCAATGTGTCCCTTGCCAGGAACCATATACAGGCAAACACATTCTACTAAATTGCTGTAATGTCCAGCATCCTGAATCAAACTCTACAAATCAGATAACTTAAAGGATCTATTTCAAAATACCGATCCACGTAATATCTTAAATTTCATTAAAGAAATTGGCTCTACAGGAAAATATATATATAAAAAAAAACAGTTTACTAAATCTGCTTACCTACATGGTTTTGTTACCTATTTTGGAAGGAAAAATTATTACCAGCAATACCTTTCTGAAGAAAAATTATTACCAGCAATACCTTTCTGAAGAAAAATTATTACCAGCAATACCTTTCTGAAGAAAAATTATTACCAGCAATATATTTGACTCTTGACAAAAACCCTCTTTATAAAATACATCAATGAAAACTGATCTATGAAATGATTCCATACAAAGAAGACTTATTCATACGAACCTATCAGAAAAATCTTTTTGGCATTAAATAACTCTTTGAGGTTAATATGCTGTTAAACTAAATAAACCAAACCAAACTCTCCCTCTTTTAAAATGTCAAGATTTTAGAAGTCTTCAAAAAGGAAATCAAAATACATTTTTTTTTTTTTAATTTATTTTTTTTTTTTTTACCCAATAGCAGGCCCAAGAGTCACTCAAGGTTATTAAATGAGATCGTAATAACATACAGAGAGGGCGGGGTAAAAGGTGAATATTATGAGGATATGTCAGATAATGGTTGACTCTTGAAGAGGTTCTGATTATAGTGATTGGGGAAGCATACTTTTGAAAGTCTATTCCACATTGTAAAAGCCCTGGGAAAGAAGCCAGCTGAGTGAAACTTCCTCCTTACCAATGGAATATGAAGGGGATGGGGATGAGTCCACTTGGTGTATGTGGACTGGTGGGTTCTAGCTGTGAAGGTCTGCATATTTTGATTGTATTGGCAGATGTTAACTTTATTTATCTACAATGTGGTTTCTCTTATGTTTTAAACACTTTTCTACTTCAATGATTTCAATTATCCCTGTCCTCTGTATGTCTTATATTTTTTACCTTCTGTTTCTTTGCCTGAATGGCTGCTTGGTTAATAATCTAAATAAATAAATGGCATATTTTCTTTGAAACCCTTCTGACTCGAGCCACACTTGCTCTACATAAACATGTTATACCTTTTGGAATTACGGATGATGCCAGAATGATCCCAGAATTGAAAAAAAATTGAAAATCTGACCTTCATCAGGTGCTTGAACATCCAACATTGGGATTTGTGTCTGGATGAGGAGGGAACAGTTAAAAATTCAAATTTTAAAATAACTAAGAAAAAAAATTAGTGATTTTTAGAAGTTTTTAATTTATATTGAGTTCAAAGTAACACAAAAGCTTTGTAAATTTAAATTTTTTTGTTTTAAGTTGAGTTAAAAATATCTCAAACTTTGTGAGTTGAGGAAATCAATTTTATTTCTTCAAAATGCCAAGAAACAAGAATTAAAGTGAAAAGTTTTGTGATGTGAGGTTTTGAAGTTCTGCGGAATTTGTGATTTGAAGAACTCAATTTTTGTCCTGAATTGGAATTTCAGTCCAAATCAGGCTTTTGGTCAGAATTTGACATATAAGCCCAAATCAGAGTTAAAGTGAGGTTTTCAAGTTCCATAGAGTGAATTGAGAAATTCAAAGTTATTTCTTTAAAATTATCATTGCTTGTTTTCTAATCTGGACCAGAGGTCTCTTTTCAGTTTTGGTCCAATTAGTCCTCTGCAGGAGTTAGCTTAAAACTCTTCATGTAGTGCGGATTTTAAGCTTATAGTTAATGATTATCAATAACCGGAAAAACTTTTCTTTTTTTTTTTTTTTTTGCTCTTCAAAGATTTGAAGGACAATGATGAGCTTGGGCATCTGTTTTCCTGATTAAGCTGATCCTCATTTTCTGGCGTCTTAAGATCATAGATTCAAGAATATAGGATGAATCAGGAAAGTATTTTTGTTTTCTTCACAAAGGAAACGAATTATTTTCCTCATTTCCAAATTGTGCAACAATCATGAAAAAGAATTTCTCAACAAATGTTGTATGACTAACTGTAAATAAACATAAGATTAATTTTTTTTTTTCTTTTTAACTAAGATCCTTTTATACATTAAACAATACTATGTTAATCACACGCACACTTTGTATCACATAATTTGAAGGAATTCCAAGAATGCCTAATCTTAAGTTAGAAGTTTGGTCTTGGCTTCTGAGTACTTGGAGTACTTGTTAGTAAGAAGAAAATTGAGAAGAGAATTGGCTCCTGAAATTCTCTTAGACTCTTGGGGTTGAGAAGGAACATATAACTTTTTTTCTCAATTTGCCCACTTACCATTTCATGGCTTTTCTCTTTTTTTTCTTCTTTTGTCTTTTTTTCTTCATTTTTCTCATTTCTCCAGCACCAATAATTATCACCCCCACCAGTTTTCCTATTTTCTCTCTCTCCTCCCACCCAACTGATTTTCTTGCCTCACTCTCCTCCCACCCAACTGATTTTCTTGCCTCACTCTCCTCCCACCCAACTGATTTTCTTGCCTCACTCTCCTCCCACCCAACTGATATTTTTGTCTCTCTTTCTTCCCACCCTACTGATTTTCTTGTCTCTTGTTTCTCTCTCCTCACCACTCAATTGGGTTTTCTTGTCTCTCTTTCCTTCTCTCCTCACTCTTATGTTTTTCTTGTTTCTTTTTGTCTTCCCTTCCACATCTGGCTTTCTTGTCTCCCCTTACCCTGCTGGCTTTCTTGTCTTGATCTCTCACCCCTCAATCCATAATTTTTTCTATCTCTCTCCCATTATTTTGCTCTCTCTTACCACCACTTTTCCCCCTAATCTTCTCTCCCTCTCCACCTGCTACTTTGTCCTCTTTCATTTCCCTTACTCATTTTCAGTTATTTTTTTTAATTCAATTCTTTCCTTCTCCTCTCACCCTTCACCTCTTCTCTCTCACCATCAACCTCCTCTTCTCTCTCACCATCAACCTCCTCTTCTCTCTCACCATCAACCTCCTCACCCATCAACCTCCTCTCTCACCATCAACCTCCTCTTCTCTCTCACCATCAACCTCCTCTTCTCTCTCACCATCAACCTCCTCTTCTCTCTCACCATCAACCTCCTCTTCTCTCTCACCATCAACCTCCTCTTCTCTCTCACCATCAACCTCCTCTTCTCTCCTCATCAACCTCCTCTTCATCAACCATCAACCTTTCTCTCTCATCACCATCTTTCACCATCTTTCTCTTTTTATCCGTACTTGTCTCTCCTTTGCAATTTCATTCTTGTCTGCAATCTGTTCTCTCTTATTTCTCATCTTCCTTTCACAGCCATTTGTTTGGTTTCAGGTCATCCTTTTCAAGTGTTTCTTTTAAAAATGGAACTTTCAAATCCTGTGCTTGACCACTGGTCATCTTTGTCTCTGCTTATTTCCTTTTACGTTCCACCCACTTATTTACTCTTTTCATCTTTCTTACTTAACTTTTGAAGCTACTTTTCCGTTTTTTGAGTCAGAGTCAAGGGTCTGCAAATCACAGGGTTATCAAATCAAGAAGTGTTTTAAAAAGTCTTTGATAACATCATATGCCTTTTCAAAAAATTTACCTTTCTAAAAAATTATACAAAATTAGCCAGAATTTTTTGTTTTCTTTTTTGACATTTATATTAAAGATTTGAGAATAAAATTTAGTCAAATTAATATCTGCCAATTTTTCTTTCTCATCTAAATGCATTTATGAATAAAAATTCTGAAATATCAAATTTTGAATGAATATCAAGTTTGTATTTGGTTTTAGTCTTTGGATAGTAGCTAAATCTGCTGGTGTTTGGTCAAATTTAAATGTGCTCTTGGATAATATTTGGGTTTTTTTCGTGTTTTTTTCAAAGCCCAATTTTATAATTTTATTTAAAGGATATTCTCATTTTTAACTCTGTTTTTGCAAAATGGTAAATATTTTTGTAGGGAAGAACTTAAGTGGAATTATATGAATTCTTTGAATTTTTAAGAAGCTCATTGACCAAAACATACTTTTTTGCTTCTAAATATGCTTTCTAGTAATTTTACTATTTTCTTTTCTTTTGCTATTCTTATTCTCTTTAGTATTTATTCTGTCTTAACCACTCTCTCTCATTTTCCTTCTTCTTACTCGTTCTCTCTCACTTTCCTTCTTCTTACTCGTTCTCTCTCATTTTCCTTCTTCTTACTCGTTCTCTCTCACTTTCCTTCTTCTTACTTGTTCTCTCTCATTTTCCTTCTTCTTACTCGTTCTCTCTCATTTTCCTTCTTCTTACTCGTTCTCTCTCACTTTCCTTCTTCTTACTCGTTCTCTCTCACTTTCCTTCTTCTTACTCGTTCTCTCTCACTTTCCTTCTTCTTACTCGTTCTCTCTCACTTTCCTTCTTACTCATTCTCTCTCATTTTCCTTCTTCTTGGCCACTCTCTCTCATTTTCCTTCTTCTTACTCCCTCTCTCTCATTTTCCTTCTTCTTGGCCACTCTCTCTCATTTTCCTTCTTCTTGGCCACTCTCTCTCATTTTCCTTCTTCTTGGCCACTCTCTCTCATTTTCCTTCTTCTTGGCCACTCTCTCTCATTTTCCTTCTTCTTGGCCACTCTCTCTCATTTCCCTTCTTTCTCTTCCCGTCTCATTGTTCCCTTCTTTTCCTCCCTGTTTCATTGTTCTCCTCTTCTCATCCTTCCTGTCTCATTGTTCCCCTCTTCTCTTCCTTCCCGTCTCATTGTTCCCCTCTTCTCTTCCTTCCCGTCTCATTGTTCCCCTCTTCTCTTCCTCCCCGTCTCATTGTTCCCCTCTTCTCTTCCTCCCCGTCTCATTGTTCCCCTCTTCTCTTCCTGCCTGTCTTATTGTTCCACTCTTATTTCCCTCCCTGCCTCATTGTCCCTTCTTCTTTCTCACTCTCTTTCCTTTTTATGTTCTCTCTCTCTTCTTTCTTACTCTTCACTCTCTATGCCTATCATTCTTTTCTTCTTGCTTTCCTTATCTCCCACACTTTATCTTTTATTTGGGATATAAATGATGATGATGATGTTTCTCTATTTACCATATTTCATTGAAACGTTTTGTGACACCTCACTTCCGTTTATACCTCTCCCTTCTCTCTCACCTTGAGAATACAACCCTCCCCGTCACCTGTAAAGTATATAAAAGCAGTTGGTCAGTTTGTCTGCAGAAATGAAATGGAGGTGAATGGCCAGTCAAAGTAGCCAATTAAATATAAAACTCGAGGAAAAATAAAGAAATCTCAATGAGAACACTTGTGTCCACTTTTGGTCTGAAGTCCACATAGAACAGTGACCATTACTCTCAAAGGACAAGACACTCGCCCCTCGCCCATCTGCCCTCCCATCACCCAGCCACCCTCCCCGCCTTCTTTCGCATTCATCCATGATAGACTAATATCCCGTTGCTGTCAGGTTCTTACGTAAGTTTTGTTGTTGTTGTTGATTATTTACCTTATGTAATTTTATATTTTAGCTTTTATTCTTTCTTTTCATTTTCACTGGTTAACTTGATGTGACTGACCGCTTTTTTGCTTTTTTTTTTTTCCAAATCTGATTTTCTCTTTCCAACACTTTGTTGTAGTGAATAGTTGTGATGGCTTTTTACACTTTTACAAATCCAATAAAACGTCTTTTTAATGATAAAAAACATATTTATTAATAATAATAATAATATAAATTATTTATCTTGACTTTGTCTTTATCATAAAACAAATTTGGCAGTAGCTTTCAATTTAGCAAAACTAAAATATATTTTGTTAAATTAATAATACCATTCTGGTTTTGCCAGCGTACAGTGAATTACAATAATTTGACCCATATAGATTTTGATTTGTCTGAACATTGACGTCTTCTTAGAGTTTTGTTGAGTTATATTGAGTTAAGAACGTTCATATGTTGACTTTAGAGTCGACAGCTGTACTTTTGAAGATTGAGACAATGGTTAAATCTTTAAGAAGCAGCTGATTTTCATGAATGAGGTCATCTTTATCTTTCTTCTGTGAATTCTCTTGATTCTTATTCCGTGTTGGGCATTTGAAGAACAAATGGAATTTGGATTTGAGGATAAATTTGAACATGTCGATTATTAAAAGGGAGATATTCAAGTGTTGTTGGTCTACAAAACACAAATGTGAAATTTTCATTTTATCCTTGAATCTCATCAAAGAATATCTCATTAATTCCATTCGATTTTGGATTTCTAGACATTTTGCTCAGTTGAAAAATCCAGTAACTTAATCAGAGCTCAGACAGCTTCAGCAAAATGCTTAGTTCTTTCTAAAGAATTAAAAATCTTTTACTTTGGGGTGGATTTGCTCTCTTGGGTGTTTTCGGGATTGATTTTAAAAATTAAAATATTTCAAAACATAAGAATAAAAACTGATTTCTTTCATATTCTAATTTTTGTGAGTACAAAAGTTGGTTAGTTAGTAAATTTTGTTTTATTTATGTTAGTTAGTAAATTCATCATCTATCAGGTAAAGATTTAATTTTAAATGATATTTTTTTAACAGTGCCCCTTTGCGAACAAAATAAAAAAGTTTTTGAGTTTCATAGATAAAACATTGTCCATTCTCATAAATATTTTGACTGTTTATGGCTTTGACAGTTGCGAAAAAGAGTGACACTTGGCAGAGATAAAGATGAAAGAAATGCAAAAAGCCAAAAAAAAAATTTCTAATTTTCAATTTGAATTTAAAAAAAAAATCTTGACATTTACTCACATATTGTAAAATGTAAATTGCTTTCAAAATGGACTCTGAAAAATTTACCTTGTGTCAAATTTTTTTCCTAATAATTTTATGAAAAATACTCAGTTCTATTAATTGTAAAAGCTAACTGATAAACCATTTTAGTACAACAGTCTAAACCATTTTAGTACAACAGTCTAAACCATTTTAGTACAACAGTCTAAACCATTTTAGTACAACAGTCTAAACCATTTTAGTACAACAGTCTAAACCATTTTTATAAACAGTCTAAACCAGTTTAGTACAACAGTCTAAACCATTTAGTACAACAGTCTAAACCATTTTAGTACAACAGTCTAAACCATTTTAGTACAACAGTCTAAACCATTTTAGTACAACAGTCTAAACCATTTTTTTAGTACAACAGTCTAAACCATTTTAGTACAACAGTCTAAACCATTTTAGTACAACAGTCTAAACCATTTTTTAGTACAACAGTCTAAACCATTTTAGTACAACAGTCTAAACCATTTTAGTACAACAGTCTAAACCATTTTAGTACAACAGTCTAAACCATTTTAGTACAACAGTCTAAACCATTTTAGTACAACAGTCTAAACCATTTTAGTACAACAGTCTAAACCATTTTAGTACAACAGTCTAAACCCAAACAGTTAAACCATTTTAGTACAACAGTCTAAACCATTTTAGTACAACAGTCTAAACCATTTTAGTACAACAGTCTAAACCATTTTAGTACAACAGTCTAAAAATATTTTGGTTTGATTTGAGCTTTATCTTTTTAAAGATCTTTATTGATAAGAAAAAGTAAAGGTCATTTTTTATTTGAATTTGTTGTTCCAAACTCACATCAGTCAGTTATGTGCCATGCATGATACACGCTTAGGTGATCATGTATCTTTTGATACATGACTGACAAGGCAGATTTTTTTTCCCGTGTAGGTTGCCATTTCTTTCTGCCGTTATCCATTTGTCATCCTGCTATATTTACCCATAGCTGGGGGGGGGGTTGGAGAAGAGGATTCATATCTTCTCCAAGAGTATTAGCACATAAGTGAATGTAATGGATTTGACTGGAATTCGAACTCGGCTCTCTGATTCCTCAATCCAAGCCGCTATCCATAACTCTACCGTATACAAATATAAATTAACATTTCAAAAGAAAAATAGAATTTTAAAAAATAGGGATTTTGATTTTATTGAAATGAACCTGTTATGATTTAAAAGACTGCTGCGGGCTTCCTTTTTTTTTTAAATTAATATTATAAAAACGCACCAATTCAAAAATGTCCATGAATCTGTTGTAAATAAATATATTTGCTATCTCCCTCCTCGTTTGTAAATGGAATATTTTCAGTTTTGGCTGTTAGATTACTCTTCATCTCTTGTAATAACTTTGTCAAATATGAATATGTATTGAGGAATAATTCAAATTAAACTTGTTCAGTAACTTCTTTTTTTTTTTTTTTGTTTACAGCTATGTAGTATATTTTTGTTTTTTACTTTGAAGTTTGAGAATATTGCCTAAGTTTATTTTCTTTCTGAACACGCGAACTCAGCAGGTGCTAATTTATAGAGAAAAAATCGCTTCATTATGAAATCTATGTCTGCAGCTGGATTTGTTTTTAAAAAGAAAAGAAAAGCGCCCACCTCCTTTCTTGCTCTTTATCTCTCTTGTTCTTAATATATAGACAAGTCTGTACATCCCTTTGTTTGTCTTTGGATATGGTATATGCATCAGTCGTTAGTGTTCAAATCATACCGAGTTCCAATGCCGGTTTTTCAAAGTAGGCTCTTTCTACTTGTAAGATTGTCTAGCACCAATCTTCTCCCACTCCCCTTTATACTGAATTAAGCTAAATTTAGTTGGTGTTCGAATACGAGGAAAGATTTACATAATGTTTTAAATGAACAGAAATACTGTCAGTCTAGCAAGGTTATGATGATTTTTTTGAAAGCAAAGTGATTAATTTTTGTTTGAAAGAAAAGAGTGGGCGTGAACGAGAATGAAATCTTGAAGACCGCTAAATTAATGATAACCTGACACGCTTGAAGATGAGAATCACCTGAAATGACATTGATGGCACCCATCTCCTTCCCCTATCCTACAGAGGCTTTCTGTTGTTGTCATAGTGACAAGAAGAGAAAGATGAACAAATGAATTTTATCTGAAGATTACCGTGACGTTTCGTTATCTAACTCATTATTTTGCTAATGACTTTTATTTAGAGAATCTGCTTCTGTTTGCTTCTGAAGAGACAAGGACATTTTACTGTTGTTGGTGGTAAAGATGATAGCACCCTTGAAGGATGGGCAAAAGACTGGACAATACATTATTCAACTATTTTCCTCCCTTCCCTTTTTTATTCTTATTTTATATATTTTTCATTTTACTTTTTTCTTTTCTTCTTTTGTTTTGTTTTCTTCTTTTTTTCTTTTTTTCCTTTTCTTTTTTCCTTTTCTTTCTTCTTTCCTTTTCTTTTCATCTTTTTTCCTTTTCTTCTTCTTGTTTTTCCCCCTTTTATTATATTTTTGCCTTTTTTCCTTTTTCTGGATTATTCTTGTCTTTGTTTTCTCTTGACTGGGGAATTGGCTATTTTGCCATCCCATTGTCGCCTTTTCACTTTTATCTTTCATTGTTTCGATGTCTGTGAAGAATTTCTTTTGCAAGCGGCGTTTGACTTCTCTTCTGTCAACATCAGTTCGTTGCGTGCTACATTCAAGGCAATTGATTCCATCGAGATGTTGTTTGGCAACAAATTTACTGTTTCAACTCACTTGCAATTCTCTATTTGACAACAGCTTGTCTTGTTTTATCGACTAACCATAATTCTTTTTACTTGCCTGCTTTAGTGCACAATCTTTAGTAAGCAAGTATGGGCCACCTAGTGAGGATTGAAATTCCTACTACTCCATGTTGGGGCTCACCAATCTATTAGTTTAACTAAAAATAAAGCTGGTAGGTAAAGTCAATATTTATTTTGTAAATTATTATACAATGATTTCACATTTTATTCATCCTTTATTCATAAAACACATCAAATTAATGATTTTGTATAAATAACAAAAAGCTTTTAATATGCATATTAACATCAGACAGAGGTAGTTTTTTTTATCCATTTCATACTAAAACTAAAGCTGTTCCCTCACCAGACACAGAAAAAAACTTACGAGAATTGGAATTGTGACAACATTCACTACACAAAAGAACTCTGACGTGCCAAAAGTATCATTGGCCATGAAATTCTTTGATGCAGCACACAATGGGATTTACCTATTGAACCGACATAATTTTGACACAAGGGTAGATGAAGAAATGGTCCAGTCCTCTTGCTACATCGCTTTTGGGAGGTCATCAGGAATTGTTCCTGATCCTGCTTCTTTAAGTGTGATAGGGGTGGTGCTGCTTAAGTGAACAGACCCTTGGGATGGATTATTTTGCATTTCAGATGACAAAAAAAGTTGAATGACTGACATCTGGACATAGAAAATAGATTATATTACATAGAATATTATATTAGATTACATAGAAAATAGATTATATTACATAGAAAATAGATTAATATTATCTATTTTCTGAGTAATCTAATATAATATTCTAATATATAATCTATTTTCTAACAAATCTAAAATAATATTCTATGTAATATAATCTATTTTCTATGTAATATAATATAATATTCTATGTAATATACATAGAAAATAGATTATACTACATAGAATATTAGATTACATAGAATATTAGATTAGATTACATAGAATATTAGATTATATAGTGTTGATCATCTCAAGAACGAGAAAAATCATTGCATGCATATTCAATAGTATTGAGTTATTTTTAAAAATATTTTTACTGCTTTGAATTGTTATAAAATAATATTATATTAATAGCTAATAAATATTAACTTTTAAGAGCTCTGTATGACGATAGCACATTCCAGTGTGACGTAAATGTATTTCTCTTGGGACTATGATAATTAACAAATACTATATTTTATATATGTATTTTAAATATGAATTCTGCCCCACCTCTGAAAATTGCTTTCTCCAAGAAGCATAAATATTTTTTTTCTCGAAAAACATTAATTTTCATCATGAAAGATTTTTGCTTAACTTCATCAAGATGATGGAAATAGAAACACAATAAATACAAAAGGTAAATTGGGTCACTGTCATTTTTGTTGGGTTGTACAGCTTGACATGTGGACAGGGACTAATTTGATCCACTTTTAAAGAAAAAAATCCTTTTTTTCACACACATACATATATATAATAAATGCCAATCTCAGTGTGTTACTGAAACCAATTTAAACCAACTTTACTCCTAGAAATAACATAGTCAAACGCATCCTACCATTTTGGAATCAAGCCAACTCTTTAATCAAATTAAAAACATTCTGAGGTTGATCTAGGCCCGGACATGCAATCCTAAAATTTTGGATTCCCAAGTTTTCATTACTATGATCGTTTTCTGAAATTTTTTTTTTATATGATAACAATTTTTATAACTTAGAAATAAATTTAGGAATAATCAAAATTAATTTTGAAATCCAATGAAAGTCACCCATGAAATAAAATTGTTTAAATGAATTGTAAGGACTAAATACATCAAAGAAATGTTTATAATAATTTTCACTGAACTTTTAAAAGGTATATTTAGATATTAATGCAATATTTAAACAAAGTGATCAATTTTGAGTTCTTGATGTAGTTTATCACATCTAATCTTCTCTAAAATTTTATGATAAAGGTCTAATCAAGCCTCTGCGGAAAATTAAATGCTGCCTGAAATAGGTTTTAAGATAGTGTGTGTATATATATATATATATATATATATATATATATATATATATAGGTTTAAATAGCATAATGAAGCCACGTATACTTTCTTAATATGTATATATAGAAAAGTTTCAAATTAAAAATTATAATGTTTTATTTTATGAAAGTATTTATTTATTTATATATATATTTGATATTTCAAATTGTCCTCAATTTTTCATCAGAAATAACTGTTTGTTACAAATAAATTAAAATTACTGTTTGTTGGCAAGTAGCGTCCTTTTTTGAGACGTGGGCGTCACGTGATATGGAACGTCACTGTTCAGATATTCCTAACTTAAATCTAACTGTCATAAATATTTTAAAAATATTTTTTACTATATCTAATCTAAAATTGCTTAGCTATTGAAATATTTATAAAATTTAAAACACCTAAGTCCCTATTCAACCTAATTTATGTGTATTTAATTTTAAAATCCAATATGTTTCTTTTTTTTTCTGCGTGTGAATGTGGAGTAAAATAGAATCTATTAATAAACATTTGCAGTTTTCTAATGTGTGTCCTGATTGATTGTAGTGTTTAGCTATGGGGGAATAAGGGGTTGTTTTGACGTATTGTTTGTTTATGGTTATTAAAACGAAATCTAAAATTGTTTCAGAGACTCACCAATATATCCACTATTAGGACATAAGTTGCAGAATAAATAATAGATTACGTTATGGGTATCGCAGGTGAGGTGGGGTGGCTGTATCCTGATATTGGTGTTGGGTACGTAAAAATGTATTAGCTATTACTAAATGTTTGCAAACTAAGCAACGAGGTTTGTTACATTTGTAATTTCCGTTTGGTTTCTATTGTTTAGATATTTGGTAAGGTGAGGATAGCTGATAAGTTAGGTGATTGTTTCATTGCATTTATGGGTGGTTTATCGAAAATGTCTTTGATCTTGTTGTCTAATTGGAGGTTCTTGTAATCATTTTTAAATTATGAATAAGTGTGTGGGAATATTGATTGTCCACGAAAAACCATGGGAATCCGATTGTTGTTTTTTTTTCTTGTATGTGAGAAGTGTTTTTTGATTTATCAGGATAGTTTTATTTAGTGCTTCTTTTATTATTTTTATTGGGTATTTGCATTTTTTAGGAATTGTTTTGTTAAGTTATTAATATTGTATAGAAAATCTAAATGGTCTGTGCATATGCATTTTGGTTCTAAGAAATGAGCTGTATACAATAGATTTTTTAATTTAAAGGGATGACAGCTGTTAAAGTGCAGGAATTTATGTTGGTTTGTGGGTTTGTTGTATAGACTGGTAGAAAGTGTATGTTTGTTTAATTTTATCATAACGTCTAAGAAAGGGATGGATGTGTAAGTGCTCCATGGTAAATTTAATTGTATCGTGGAAATTGTTGCAGAAAGTGAAAAAAAAGGTTTTAATTTTCTGATCCATGAGTCCATAATAAGAAAATGTCATCAATATATCTAAAGTAATGTGATGGTTTATATTCAATTGTCTAGTATCTTCTTTTCTAGAATATTGCATAAAGATATTAGCATAACTAGGTGCCATTTTTGTGCCCATTGCTGTTACCACTAATCTGTAAATAGTGTTTGTTGTTGTATTTAAAATTATTGTGTTAAGATGAACTTTATTAATTGGCATATATCTGTAATTTGGTAGTTAGGTAATTTTTTGTTACTAAAGGAACTCATAGCAAGCTGATACTCCTTCAACATGTGGAATGTTACGTGTAAAGGGACGAAACATCCATCGTTACTAGGATTGTAATGGTGGACTAAGTTAATGTTTTGTAATTTGCTGAGAAAGTCAGTAGTGTCTCTAATATAACTAGGAAATAAAAGGTTTTAGGATATTGTCTATGTACCCAGATATAAGTTCTGTGAGGGTGCCAATGCCTGATATTATGGGTCTACCAGGTGGCATGATTTTAAGGGTTTTGAAATTTCATAGATGTTCTCTTCATTATTTGATTTGTAATTTGATGTGGGTCGGATGAAAAAAGTGTTAGGGTGTTTTTCTGAAATGATTTTGGGAGTTTATGTAGTTTTGGGATAGTGTAGAAATATTTTGCTGTTTAGGGTTCTCAGGAATAAGAATTTTATGGTATTTTTTTATGTTGTAGTTCAGGTTCTGAGTGAGAAGTGATAATTCTGTTTTTTGAATGTGCTGATTGGGTCTAGAGGTAAGGGTACATAGAATCTGTTATTTTGAAGTTGTGATTCTGCTTCTTTAATGTAGTGGTTAGTGTCTAAGATGGTTATAAATCGGCTAAATACGATAATTATGTCTCGGTTGTTTTTAAACATTATAGATGGCTTGGTGTTCTATTTTGGATAAGTTGTATTTTTTTTATCTGGTGTCCTTTGTTTTTTATAAGTAATCCATGTGTTGTCTGGCTTTTGGGCATATTGATCCAAGTGTTATTATATCCTTTGGGGTCCATATATTGTTCTTCGTCGGATAAAGTTTGGAGCATGATTGGTGTGTGCTGTTGTCTGTATTAGAAGTAGGTTTGTTGTCTGAGAAATATTCTTTTAGTCTCAGTGAACGAAGGTATTTTTTTTTCATGTGGTTAGCAAAGGTTTAGAGGTTTTTAGTGGTTGTGAGGGCAGAATGATAATCCTTTATTTAATAAAGAGGTTTCTCCTTGGGTGAGAGAGTGTATTTTAGATAGGTTAGCTGATGTGGTTGTCAGCAGAGGTAGTATTGGTGTAGTGAACATAAATATGGGATCTGTTGTATTAAATAATCTTTCAGGTAAGTTATGTGTTGTAAAATGGGGTCCTCAGCAATTAGTTTATTGAGTTTTGGTTTTTCAAAATATACACTGTGTCAGTTTTTTTGGTACAGGAAATTGAGTGCTTTTTTACTTGAGAGTATTGAAACGGAGAAAGTGTTAGGTAGAGAGAATAACTGATTTTTTAGATAAGTTCATGTAAAAGATTTTTTTTAATGTAAGCAGTGTTCTGCAAAGATTTCTTAATTGCGTGGAGGTTCTGTTGTATATATGTTGGGCTTTTTGTTTTTTGCAATGTAATAAAACTATATTTGGAAATTGTATTTAAATCGGAATCCTTTTGGTATTAAGTCCATTTTCTTGCAAAGTCAGGAGAAATATAATATCCGAATGTGTGTCTGTGCCAGTTTGTGAAAAATTTTTCTAGAAAAAAAACATATTGGATTTTAAAATTAAATACACATAAATTAGGGTTGAATAGGGACTTAGGTGTTTAAATCTTTATAAATATTTCAATAGCTAAGCAATTTCTTTAGATATAGTAAAAAATTTTTTTTAAAATATTTATGACAGTTAGATTTAAGTTAGGAATATCTGAACAGTGACGTTCCATATCACGTGACGTGTGCGTCTGTGAAAGGACATACTTCTGCCAACAAACAGTAATTTTAATTTATTTGTAACAAACAGTTATTTCTGATGAAAATTGAGGACAATTTGAAATATCAAATATATATATAAATAAATAAATACTTTCATAAAAATAAAACATTATAATTTTTAATTTGAAACTTTTTCTATATATATATATATATATATATATAACAACCCTAAACTATTGGTAAAGCTTCAGAATACAACCCTACCAACACTAAACCTACCAAACTGTGGGTGACTGTTGTCCCTCATGTGTATATTTTTGGTGGCTAGTCATAACTGTTGCCACTGTCAATTGCTATGCATGAAACTTGAAATAACGATTAAGACCTTGCTTCTTGGTTAATACATAAAGAAGCCACCATAATAAAAACTTTAGAAATCCACCCGTAACAACATCAGTTATGAACAAGAACATAATCTACCGTCTGTATTTGGGAATTAAAAATATGTCTGCTTCTCATTAAATTACATACCATTTGTAATATATTCAAGTTGTTTTTAGCTTTCCTTACTCGTATGTGGTGAAAGCATACTATGTGAATCTCATGGGTAACTAAAATGATAAAATCTGAAATTCACTACAATGCTGAAAACATATTTCTAACAGTACTCTTGTATCAAAATAAAAAAAAAGATGAAATACAGGGTTTTGGTATTTGTGGAAGGCATTGCGGATTCGATCCTGTTTCTGCTCATGGTTAATCAAATCATTTGTCGGGAAAAAAACTCATGTTTGGCTTGCTGTCAGAATTATAAATTTGAATCCTGTTAGCAAAGAATGTTTGTTTAAAGATCTTACAAATATCAAGTAAATAAACTAATATGATATATAGATCTGTTTAAAAGCAATCTTTTCTGAACTGATGTACAATCAAACTGTGTTGATTGGATTGTATTTTGTCTTGTGGATAAAACAAAAGAGAATTTGCTTGTAAAACTTGTAATTTTAAAGGCTGATTATCAAAGACATTTTAACCCCAGTGCACATCCCCTCCTCTTTGTTTGGAATATCAACTGCAAATAAAATGTTGTTCTTCTGTGCTAATTAGCACATTCATTCATGGGCCTGTTCAATTTGTGATACCTACAAATAAGCTATATCCATCTATATGCACAAACTGGAAGAACAAAAACAAATTATTCTAAGGAATGAAAGGGTGCTTGTGTTTGCATGAGATACTTTTGAGACAAAGTGAACATTCTGGAAATTGACCACCTTTCAAAGAAAGCTCTTCCTATTTTTCTCTCCAATTCAACCCCAACACAATAAAAAATAAAAATAAAAAACATGACTCCATCAATTTCAAGGTTTTAAATGATAATCTTATTCATTGTTTGATTCTCTTTCTAACTTTCCCTGAACACTGATCCAAATAAGATTTTGCTTTTGATTCAGAGCTGATTGCCCAGTTTTTGATCTGTAACAATGTCATTTTTGTTTGTACAAATTTGGCAACCAAATTTATTTATCAGGATCACTATAATCTTCTAGTTTGAATTGTATTATGGTTTTAAAAACTGACATTTAAAAAAAAAAGCATATATATTCTCATAATATATACAAATATATAAAAAAAAAAAAACCCAAAAAACCAGTGGTGAACCAAAAATTTGGAAAGTTGAGTTAAAGGGAAATAACTGAGACATCCGGATGAGGCATGGCACGTGGAACTAGAAAAATCTATCCTGGTGGATGAAATAAAGGGTTCAGTTCCAAATTCCAATCACCTGAAGAAGGCCAGAGCATATAATGGCTGAAATGTTGTGAATATGACAATGAAGATGAGGATAACAGTCCAAATAATGTAAATAATATAAGAAAACAGGGGTAGATGAAAAGCAAGGATGGGGGGGGGGAATTATGCATCGTACTAAAAAGTGGTAAATCAAAAACAATGAAAAAGGAGCTAACAGATTAACTTCTCCCTACCTCTTGATTCACCATTTTACGAAGTGTAGCACCAAAATTAACCTATTTTAAATTACCGAATTCTCTCCATTTTTAGTCTTGTAATATAAACTTTATTACAAAAACAAGCTTTATTGAAAAATTAATTTTTTTATGACAAAATATTTAAATCACCAGATTTTCCCCTTGACTAGGCACTGGCTGTGTCTGCAAGTTGAAGCATGTTTGTTGCGTGAGTAAAGTAGAATTCTTATCAGCATTCTCATTTCTTCGTAGTAGTTGGTATTCACACTTTTCAGTCATTATGGACCAGCATCCTGTCTGGCGCTCCAAAAATATCTTTTGAATATTCTTTACTACTTCAGCTTTCTGACAAAGCAGTTTGTCGGTGCCATTCACCGGTCACATCTGTCCTTGTCAAGTTTCTCGTTGGCCTTTGTCTGTGGTCTTGATTGCCTTGTTGTGACTGACAAGATGATCAGCTATGACACCAAACTTGTCTCAGAGAAAAGCTCCAGTTTGACAAGAACTTTGCCCGCTAAAAGAGAATGAAAATGTGAATATTTCAGGAAGGAAGTCCTCAGTCTTATCCAATTTGGGAACCAGCCTCCACTGAATACTGCCCACCGTTGACAATGACCCAGCCCTTGAGTCTCTCTCTCTTGTTTTTCTTTTGCTCTTCATTAGTCAACGTTGTCGCATTACAAATACTTTTCTCTCACGATTTTTTCTACTCCCCTACCCATCAAGCCATTCACCTTTTTAAATTTTTTTTTTTTTTTAGAATCCCTTCATTTCCTTCCTTTGTTTTAACAATTGCCTGAAATAGTTTATATATATATATATATATATATATATATATATATATATATATATATACACACACACACATATATATATATATATATATATATATATATATATATATATATATATATATCAAGTATAGATTGGTGTAGGCGGAATAAAAATTCCAATAACCAAAAAACGCTATTATTAAAAGAATGCTCAATACAGAGTAGAGCAAATATTATTTATTCAAAAATTATAACATAAAGATGTTATAACATTACTACAAAAATAGCCATTTTGTTTCAACACTTTGGTTGTTTGATTGATTTGAACCTTTTAAAACTCTTTATTCTACATTCAACACCATCACTTGATAAGACACCAGAAGTGTTGAAACAAAATGGCTATTTTTGTAGTGATGTTGTTTATGTTAGAATTTTTTAATAAATTTCATATATATAATTTTTGAATAAATAATCAAGTTTAATTAAAAAGAACCAACAAGGTCTGTCTGTCTAATTTTTTATTGTATTTTTCCAAATTTTTGGAAAACACCTTCAGTATGTAAGTCAAAGTTGTGAATAGTATGTCAAACTTCATATTTTGTTATTTTTGATTAATCATTTTTGATGATCATAATCATTATCAAGAACTAATGTGGTGTCTGTGTGGTCGATAGAATTCCTTTGTCTACATCCTGCTATTTTTCTGTCCAAAAATTGTAAAAATATTATAAAAAATTGAACAGACAGACCTTGTTGGTTCTTTTTAATCAGAATTGTTTGGATGAATACTTGCTGCCTAAATATACCTTTTATATATATATATATATATATATATATATATATATATGATTTTTTTTTTTTTTTTCAAACATTCTTTGAGAAAGACTACAAAAAGAAAACATATCCCAGAAAGTGTCTTGGATTATTTGCATCTCATAAACAAGAATATTACTTCCTACTTTATTAATAGAAATGAAATAAATTTTAAGAAATTCTGTGTATATCAATTTTCCAGTGGAGGTGAGGCCATTTGTTTCTATCTCCATGATTTTAATTTATGGGTTTTTTTTTTTTAATTTATTATTAACTGAAATTCTAAAAATGTTCTTTTTTAATGCAAGATAGAATGCATTATTTTTTTTCTACCAAAACATGCTTTTTGAAGTGTATAGATCTTGATGTTTGTTGGAAACTAATTATATTGACAACAGATTCTTATAATGTCCTTTGCCCTTATATGAAATCAGTAATATTTAACTTCATTAGGAAAGATAAAAGAAAAATTCTGGCTTGTTTTACATGAGGTGAACAGCTGTCATGTAAGCCATGACTTGACAAGTTACTTAACAAGATTTTCAATAGAAAAACATTGATTGATATTAGGAAGAAAGTTAAAATCCCTTAAATTCATTTAGGGAAGGAGTAAGTACATGATGAATTGTTACTGTGATGAATGAAATTTCTGAAGTTTAAACTTCTTGTATCATGCTGTGAGATGCAGGTATGTTTAAGCAAATATTTAGTCACCATTATGTTGCAGTAATCAACACTTAGGATAGTAAATATTTACAGGCTTCTCGAAAATTTATCCCACAAATAATATTGACAGACTCAATGTAAGTCCAAGTAAAAAAAAATAGGTAACACGAAACAATATAAAACATATGACAACTAATTCCATGTATTGACAAAAAAGAATTCCAATTCCAATAAAAGAACATCTAAACTAAAGAATGCATGTTTTTGCCTGTGAGAGTTGTGTTGACTGACGTGCTACACGTGCGTGAAAGAGTACGAAAAGTTAAGACAGAAAACCATGAAAATAAGCATGCCCCAATGGGGAACAATTTTCCCATGTGCAACTGCATCTTATAGCCAGAAGCTGTAAAAGAGAAAATAGGGAGAAAAAAAAAAAAATGAACACCTTTATATAGGCTGAAGGAGCGCCCTCTAGGGACGGTTTTTCTTTAGCAAAGTCAAGTAGGATAAGCCATACATGTGCTCATCTTACAGATTAGGGCAGCGATAGAAATGTTGTTGGCAAAAGTGTAACATTTCTTCCTACTAAATATATTAACCTCTCCTTGATTTATTTTTATCAATGAGAACACAAAGTTTCTCTGGATCATCTTAGACCCTTTAAATAGCAAATACCTGCCAAGTTTATTGTCAGTTTCTTTCTATCTTTTCCTAACCAGACAAACAGCAGGTTAATACACTTTTAGTTTTAACAATCTGATCTGATCTTTAATGCTAGACAGTGTAAGACAAAAATAAGTATAGTATTAGATCATTAGATATATTGACCTTACATATAATACACATACCTTTACTTAAATGCTAAGCAACTCAAATGTAATCTACCAATCTACTTTGCAGATGTATTTATTGTTACTTAAATAATGTTTCCTTCCTACTAACTTTTCAAAACAATGCAAAGAATTCCACAGAAAAACTGGTAACTTCTGTCAGAAAATGTCAGATATTTTTTTTTGTTTGTTTTTACTTTTGTCTCAAGTTTGATTCAAAACCAAAAAAGACATTTTCATTAAGTGTCAAAAGACTGACACATTTCAACATTTTTGGATTTCATCTGCTTCTTAACAATTTATATGAAATATGCATTCTTTATTCTAGAATAACTGCTAAACAATTTCTCTGTGTGTGTCTTTGAATTGTTTCATTCCTGCACATTGCATTTTTGGAGAGGTGTGGTAGTGACAAAAGTTCTCCTCCCATCCAATATAAGCCAAATCACTGTATGATCTTGAATTAACATAATGATCAGAGCAAAAATGTATTCATCTAATAATGGATGCACACACACATATATAGATATAAGTTTGCAACTTAATGAGGAAAACACATAAATCTCATATATATATATATATATATATATATATATATATATATATATCAAAGTATATAATTGGTATACACGGAATGAATTCCAATAACCAACAATTACTATTCTTAAAAGAGTGCTCAATACAAAGTAGAGCAGATATAATTATTTTTTATAAAAAAATTTATAACATAGTATGTTATAAAATCACTACAAAAATAGCCATTTTTGTAGTGATTTTATAACATACTTATGTTATAAATTTTTTATAAAAAAATTATATATATATATATATATATATATATATATATATATAAAATTTTGTCTACATCCTGCTATTTTTTCTGTCCAAAAAATTGTAAAAATATAAAAATTGAACATACAGACCTTGTTGGTACTTTTTAATCAAAATTGTTTGGATGAATACTTACTGCCTAAATATACCTTTTTATATATATTTATATATATATATATATATATATATATATATATATATATGTGTGTGTGTGTGTATGATGATAATATGAAATAAATCCAATGGAGAAGATAGATTTTTGTAGTCAAAATGTCAACTTATTCATGTGTATAAATTGCATTTATTTCTGATTCTAATCAAATCAATCATATTAATAATTCGTCATTCATAAACATGGGTGATTTGTATCTCTGCTTACTCATTGGAAGCATTTTTGCCGTTACCCCACTTTGACTTCTATCCACAAATCAATAAGAAAATCTAAGCAATATTTATAATGTGACAATCCCCATGAGACAAATGCAAACATCCAAACTCTGTTTTTAGATCTTTACCCAGTCTCAGTCATTCAATACTACCTTTCAAGCTGTCAAGCATTAAGAGAAAATAAAATGAATGCAACCATTTTGACAGTAGCCTTCTATAATATATATATATATATATATATATATTATAGAAGGCTACTGTTGCCAAAATTTTAAATCTTCCAGATATCAAACAAAGTACATATACATGATACATGGCATAATAATTGTGAGTTCAATCCCTGCCCTGGGTAGCAGAGACTTAAACAGAGGGCAAGTAATAACTGAGCAGTACTAAATAAAAACTCGATGAGATATGCAAATACATGGTCAGTAGAACAAGATAACTCTAACCCCATAGATTAAATAAAAG
The DNA here is from genome assembly GCA_903632075.3 of Acanthosepion pharaonis. Lineage (NCBI taxonomy): Eukaryota > Metazoa > Mollusca > Cephalopoda > Sepiida > Sepiidae > Acanthosepion > Acanthosepion pharaonis. The sequence goes on from CAHIKZ030000443.1 coordinate 1,325,592, forward strand.
ATTCAGTTACCCAAAGGTTATCAAGCATCTGGTGAGGGTCGGAGGGCACAGTAGCTAAAATATTGTGATAATAGCAACAAAGATGAGAACAATAGCCCCTGTGTAAATAATACCTCCTCAGCCCAGAAATTCATGCAGAAAGTGTGTGTGTGTGTGCACGCATGTATGTATGTATTTATATATATATATATGTATGTATATATATATATATATATATATATATATATATATATATATGTATGTGTGTGTGTGTGTGTGTGTGTGTATATATATATATATATTTACTAACTAGATACTTCTCTATAGCTTAATGGTACAGCATATCAGGTCAAATGATGATTTCTGTACAGTAATACAGGTTCCATTCCTTTTGGAGAATGCATATTTTCTATGAAATTTCTCAAACATTCAGGTTGGTAATGGTAATTAATGCTGTTTAATTAAAAGCGGAGTATTTACTTAAATAAATTGTATCTATAAAAATAACATATAAACAGAAGATATATTAAATAATTGCCAGACTTAACCTGTTTCATTATTTATATATAATTCTCAAAATGTGTGTGTATGTATGTGTGTATGATTGGATGTTTATTCATTTCCACAGTTTTCATCAGATTTCAATGACATTTTTTTTGTTTGATAGATAATTTTTCAATGCTGGTTTTGAGTTTAAATTATTGCCAACAATGACTCTCCACTACTTCCTGCCCATTATAACAACTCAGCAACATTTTACTATTTACTATCTGTTCTTGGATATATATCTTTCATAAAAACTTTAATAAAAATAAATAGTTTAAATTATTACAATAATATTATTTATTATTATACAGTTCCCTTTTCAGAGCCCCCCCATTCAAATTGTTCTCACCCCCCACCTAAATGTTGTTACTAATATTGATTTTCAGGTGGGCTGACTTTAAACTTAAACTGCTCCAATTGAACAGCAAAAAATTCCCAGTAATGAAAGACCCTGTCAAAGACTGGTTATACTGCTAGTATATATATATATATGACAAAAATATAGTTTTAAGGTATGCAATATTTATGGGTAAAAGTGTTCAATATCAGAGACAGTTTATGAAAATATAAAAGTGGGTAGTGTGGTCAATACTAAGCAGTGAAAGTCTGTTTTATACTTCAATGCAATCTTCAGGTCATGTGTGATGTACTTTATCTTGACTATTTATATATGCTGGTCAGTGGTGCATTATGGGTAGTAAGGTTTATTGTATTATCCTGACAGTTACTGTGTAGATGGTAACAGCTTGATTTAAAATGATTCTATTGGCTACTGAGTAGAAATAATTGTGGATCCAAATGCGGTTATTCAATAGCATTGTTTGTTAACATTTACTCATTATTTATTATTGATTACTTAATTGTTGCTTATATTTACTTCTGTTTATGTGTTCTCTCTACTCAATAACCTCTAGAACAATTTGAAATGTAACCGTTACCATCCACCCAATAAAAATAAGGATAATACAATAGACCTTACTATCCATAATGCACCATTGACCAGCATATATAAATAGTGAAGGCAAACCACAACACACCAACACACACAGCCTGAAGATTGCAGTAAGGCATGAAATAGACTGTTGCTGTTGGCCTCAGTGTCCACTTAATATATATATAAATATATATATATATATATAGAATGGAGATCAATGTGTTTTAGTGGACTCAGCAGTTTTCAATCTGCTTGTCTGAATCATCTTCAAGAAGTGAGAGCAAGATCTAAAAGATCAGCCAATCTAACAGTGATCTCATCTCACAATCCTCACTCTTGCTCCATATGTGACCTCCTTTGTAAATCACTAGCGGGTCTTAAGTGCCACTTAAGATCATTGCACAAAATTTCACAACTGAATCAATGTTGTCAGATCCTTATATGTCGAAACCGACAGGAGAGTCCATTATATATATATATATATATATATATATATATATAGTAGTAAACCATAAAATCCAAAATTACCTCTTTCTACAGGGTCTTGGGGTCAATGCTACCACCTGCATTGAAGTGTTAGATATGGTGGCCAAATCCTAGTTTGGTGGAGTAACCCAACAAATTCCAGGAGTACTCTACTCCCTTTCATAGTTTCCATGAGGGAATGGTTAAGAATTTTCTCAATCACATCACTCTCCTGATTTGAATTCCCTGGGCAATTATAACTTGGACATCATCAAGAGGGAGACCAAATAGTGGCTCCACAATAACAATGATTCTTTTGAAGGACCACCTGGGTATTTAGTTACTTTTAAGGGTGCATCTTTGAAGTTGGGCCGGGGAGAGGTTATTGAATAAACTTTTTGTGTTTTTTTTCTAAGTAGAACGTCTATACAAATATTTAAAAAAAAAATATACCAATTTTTCCTTCTATTTTTTTCTTTTCCTATCTTTGTTTTTCTTTATATTAGAATTTCTTTTCAATTACTTAGCACAGTCTGTAAATATTGGAGAGAAATATCACTTGCATATTTTGTATATGTTAATAGATATTTTAGAAATATTTGCATGTACATTGTGTTAAAAGTGAGTTTATATATTAACATTTGACTTTATATGCAAGATATAGTTTGATATATAAGGAGGTGCTGAATAGTTCTCAGCCCAGTCAAGGTGAATCCCCTAGAGCCATGAAACGTATTTGATATTTCACAGCTCAATGCACTCAGCAAGTCCTTTCTCAAGTTTCTTTAAATCTTTTGAGAACTTTTGATGTTTGGTCATTGAAATACCGTTTTTTTGGAAAGTGGGGGGGGGTGTCAGGTTGATGACTTTCAGCACTCTGCAACCCACCACCCGCCACTCCTACAAATATCAGAAATTAAATAACGTAAAAATGTCTGTGATTTGCAGCTGGTTTGATAGCAAGAACATTTTCTTACTTCAGTGATTTGCTTTGACTTTTATAAGTGGTGAGGTAGGAAGGGTAATAAAAAAATGTCTGCCTTGAGTCTGCAGTTAGTGACCTGCAGTTCTGTATTTGCAATTGCTGCTTATGAGAATTTGATTAAATGAAGCCATATGTGATAAAGAACTTCTAAGGCAGACAACATTCTTCCTTCTCCTTTTCTTTTCATTGGATCATTTTATGTTGGTCTGTCTAAATTGAATTCTGAAACTCTTTCAAGATATAGACAAAATTCAATCCAATCTGTCCCAAAAAATGAAGATTGGGTCTAAAATGTTGATTGTTTCTGATAAACATTTTTGCAAATCCTTACCTTTGTTGTTTATATCACAATAGTTTTGTTGATATAATTTCTGGCTTAGGAACAGATTACTTTTGATTGTTTTCTTCTTTTGGGTGGGGGGTCAGTTTTACTCTGTTTCCCTAACTGGAAGAACACGGTCAAAAGTTGATAGAATAAGGACAATTAGCTCTTTGTTTTTTTTTGTTTTTTTCCTCCTCCTTTTCATCCATTGAAATAGTAACAAAAATAAAAAGATGAATATAATCATTCTAATTATATTCTTAATTTAAATTTAACTTTTAAAACAAGATTTAGAAAACAGTTTTCTAAACTCCTTCAAAATTCTGAAAAGAAAGAAAGAATTTTTAAAAATTCTCTTTTCTTTAATTAGAAACAATATAAGATTTCTTAAATGAGATAGATATCACAATTAAGAGATGCATGGACTTAATTTGCAACATTAATTTCAACACCACTGGCTGGAGGCAGTTGAAGCTCCCTTTGAGTTTCGGAGGCCTTGGCCTTTGATTAGCGGCAGACTTGGCCCTTCTAGCATATCTTTCTTCACTTTCTTCCAGTCGCAAATTAATTGATGAGATATTTGGTGGATCATCTCAGTGTTTCTCAGGTAGTTCTTTTGAACAAGTATGCAGCATCTGGGCCGAAGAATTACTTTCTATCCCACAAGACTCATCAAAACAGAAAAGCTGGGATAAAATAAAATGTGAAGGCAATTGTTGTGTCGGAAACCTACCACCTGTCTTGAAGATGAACTTGTCTGTGACATGGGGAAGACAGATCGACAGAGAAGTTCTTAGCTGAGCTAGTTATTGACTACTCAGGCGACTTCGGTACCTTTTTACCAACCTATTAAAACCCTTTTTATTGTTACGTGTTATTTGGTGTTTGTCTCTACTAACCCCAAATCAACATCATAACAGCAATTTTACTAATTTGGGTCTCTCTCTGGATCAGCACTGCCTTACCTGTCTACTATCTGCTTCCCAACACAGTGCCCTCCTCATCTACCGGTACCCTTCTAGATGATGAGTGTACTCAGGTTGGAGTTGCAATCCGTCTTGGGCTCAAATTATGTGAGTGTCATAGATGCAGATGTGGCGCTTCCATTGATGAGTTTGGTGTGCATCCTCTATCCTGTTGTTATAGTGCCAGCTGCTGCTGCTTTCCAAGGCATGCAGCAATAAATGACATCATCAGAAGAGGTCTGGATGCAGTTGGATTCCTCTCCCAAATCAAAGTTGTTGATTTGCCAATACATTTTCCACCGATAATTTGATCAGGTCCACGGTTGAGCTGGGGTCTGTCGCACGCGATGCAGAAATAAAAAAAAAAATAGTTAAATATTCTTCTCTTGCAGACAGATTTATTTTTACTCTAGTAGCAGTGGAGACTTTTGGGGTTATTGGCCCTTGTTCAATGGCGTTCCTTGGCAAGATTGCGTCTTGATTAAGGGATGAGCCTCGCGAAATGGAGTGGTTCTTGCAGCACATCTCACTGGCGATGGTGCGAAGTAATTTCTCCATCATTGTGGCTGGCAGAGGATAGCAAAAAAAAAACATTTTGTTTTGTTTATAGATACTTTGTTCAAATACGAAAATTGTATTTTATAATTTTTAGATCAATGAACAAATTCATCCATGCTTACAAAAATTGCAGATTTTGAAAACAATAAATATACCAATATTAGCAAATAATATCTATCATATCATTTTTGAAAAATAACACTGTGTTGTAGCATACCTACAGACAATAATGTTTATGTCCCCATTCACATAAATAAAGAAGTAAATACTGTATGTTGGCCTGCAGTTGAAGATTCATTGTGGAATTCCCTTGACTCACTTCTAGCAGTTGACTATTTTTTTTAACAAAGTTATTGAACAGATATTTTATCCTAGATTATATAAGAATAATCCTTTTGTTAATTAAATTTAATATAAATTGTTTCTGCCAGAAGGATAACAATTAAGAAGAAATATTAGGAAAAATTTGTCACAAAACTGAAATCTTGCTGTTTTTTTTTTGTTTTTTTTAAAAAAAAAAAAAAAAATTCTTACTGTTTTTTTAAGGTTGACATTTTTCATTCATTGTTGATATTAACAAAATACTTTTTTTAAAATTATCAATATATTGTCATTTTTAACAGCATGGGTAACAAAGACACTTTATTATTCATTAAAATTTACAAACATAAGAGGTAGACAGTAGTTTGTATACGTTAAGCTGTACTCATAAAATCCAGTCACTTATCAGTTCATTCATGTTGATAATGTAGATGCTCTTCCATCTAGACTCTTTATGGGTGTTGAACCTGGCGTAGTATGTTGGCCTTAACTCATGATGATAATAGTACAACCAGCTGGTTCAAAGCATAAATAATTTAAAGTTTTTCTTAAAGGTCAGATATGTTAGAAATTGAATAACATTAAAATTTCACTTTACCTTGTTTTTATTCATCCCATTAAAAAAATAATGCAGAAAAAATGGCTTCCTTCATTGCTTTTCAGGAAATAAAATCCCACATGGTAAGCTCATTACATGTGAAGAAAGTTGAATTTTGTGATATTCATTAAAGAATAGCTGACTGCATGTGGTTTGGCTCATAGTTGCTGAAACGGTTTCCATATTTCTGTTGCCCACAAACATCCTTTACTTTTCACATTGATTTTTGGTTAGGATTTCTCTCGTCTTAATTTCTGTCACATTTTATTACCACTTCCTGAGTGTCGTTCAATGAATGTTAAGTAAGCAGCATAATCCAGAAGTTTCTCATGACAGTACCTTATTGAATAAACCAAGAAACTCAACTAGTAGAAGTCATTCAAATTTAGCCATATATATTTGTTCTGAAAATTGCATTGAAATGTGAAATTAACAGCCACCATGCAGTCTGAATTCTTACATCTGCACAATGTCACTATCTATCTCTCTCTCTCTATAGATCTATCATATATATATATATATATATATATATATATATATATATATATATATATATATATGTCAGTTGCATACAGGCCTGTTTTGCTGTATCATATTTCATCAGTGCGACTAAACAACTGAATGCTTCAAGCCAGGCTTGAAACCCAACTGTTTGGTATCAGTTGGAGTTTCTACCCTTAAGTCATTGACACTTTGGTAGAGAAAGATGAATTCCAGCATATTGTTTTTACAAATGTAAACAAATGTCAGGCAGCCAGAGTGCTCTATTCATCAATGAAGATATATATAGTGCACAGTGAGTTCTTAGAGCGCTCAATGCAAAAGAATAGAGCTAGTGTGTGTGTGTATATATATATGAAATAAATTATATTATTTCATGTGTGCTGCACATGCTGGGCATAAACTTCTGATAAGTAGCATCAGTAAAGTAGTATGTGTTAAAGAATAATATTTCTCTCTCTTTCTCTGTGTGTATGTGTTTATATATATATATATATATAATACACACACACACACACATACAATTATTAATCAAATAAATCCATCTGCCAAAATGGCTTATTCCTCATATGAGGTAAAAGGATTTGTTTGATTATTAACTATATTGCTCTGTATAAATAAAATACATCAAGTTTTGTTTGTGGATCAGTTTTAATATTTTTGTATTACTAGGATCTACTTGGATTATATAGCAACAGACTTTTTTTTACCTTACTATCTATCTGTCATATATATATATATATATATATATATATATATATTTGTGTGTAATGGGTCACTGTTCAGTTTTGAGCATGACCACTTTCTTACATGTAAGAAAGTATTTGTAACTCAGTGAGATTATAGTGATAAACCCTTGTACAACATGAATATTACTCTATGAACTTTATCTGCCACAATCCATTGACAAGAATGGCCAAAGATGACTGGTAATTATATGATGCACTTCAGTCATAGGTCTTTAATTCATTGTTGTCCTCCTCTTAGACTGTTTGCTATCCAAGTCTGAAGAGCCCAGTGTGGGCTACCATTTAATCTATATCTGGAGAGAGAAGAGATGGATTCATACCATGGAAGTGCATCTGGTCTAATGGATAGTGACTTGGAACAAGAAATCTCTGAGTTGTGTCTGAATTCCAGTCAGGTTTGGTGCATTCACTTTCATACACATGCCCTTGGGAAAGCTGGGAATCTTTTCTCTATCGATCTCTCTTAATCTTCTCATCATTTCTGCTGATATGTTCTTTGGTTTTCCATAATTAGTCTTTCTCTTTGCCTTCTCATCTTCTTAATAAAAAAAACCCCAAAAAACAGCTTAACCATACTCTAAGGCCATGAATGTTAGTTGAAACTGGGGAAACATTTATTCTCCTTAAAATATTAGCTTTTGCTTATCTCTGATAACCAAGAGAGAAAACTATTAAGCAACATTCAAAGAAGGCTGAAAAATGCATCAGCCAAAATGGTGTATTCAAAAATAATCCTCTACCACGAGTGGACCTCAGGCCTTGTAGAGGGTGAAGAACATCATTGTAAAAAAACAATGGTAAGGAACTACTACACTGAAACTGTGGAATAAGAAAAAAAATTGCCTTTTTTTTTTTTTATAAGTCTAATCAATATGAAAACAAAAAAGCCAATTTAATGACAGTGTATTCTATTAGCAGAATGTTTGAATCTAACAAAACTCCATTAAATTATTGCAGGCTGGTGGTATGAGTTGTGAAAAAACACATGTGTCTCCTGAAATGCCCACAACAAACATGGCAGACTCAGAGTATGAGTCCACCAAAAGAAATGTAATGAAACACCAAGAATTGAAATATATGTACAGACAAATGATAAATGTATTAACAAACAAAGGTTTACAAGTGACAAAAAACAATGTGTGTAACAAATGAATGTGGAAACTTTGTGGTCCAAAGTATGTGTAGTGAGTGAATGTGCATATGTATGTATGTATGTATGTATGTAATGTTATTTTCTAGGAATTTACATTGTTGTCATATAAACGGAACAGTAAGAAGAAGGGAGGGTGAGAAAAGATATCGCCAAGTATTTATAGTGTTGGAGAGCATCCCCTCTAGTAATGGTTTAGAAAATTTAGAAATTAGGATGAAATAACCTGACAAAATCATGGGAGAATTTTTCTTTGCCTTAAATTTAAAAAAAAAAATCTCTATTTTCATTGAAAGGTCCACAAAGTTTGTATTCATAAATGTAAAATGTTTTGTTTCAGTCATTTGAAAATTGCCATCTGTGCCACAGAGCAACAATCAGGGGGTCAAATCTGGCCAGTGTCTGCAGTTTGATTAAATCTATTTTTCATGAATTATCTGATAATCTCTACTGGCCGACATCCATTTGTACAGAATTTTTGACAATATATATTTTGCTCTTTTTTTTTTTTATGTACAACTGAATTTAATGTCCTCAAGGACACATGGCACAGTGGATAAGGCATTAGTTAGATCCAGTGACAGGACCCAAAGAGTGTGAGTTCAATACCCGGTTAAGGCAGTGGAAAACTTTCAGAGGGAAATTAACAGGAGATAACTGATAACTGACATCCATTAAACATGGCATGTGGAATTAGAACTGTCTAGCCCAGTGAGCGAAATAAAGGGTTCAGTTCAACATTCCCAACCACCTGAAGAAGAACGTCCATTTTCATAATAGGCTTCGATAGCTTTAACACGTTTGATTGTTAATCTTTCAATGGTTGAAATTGCCAAAGACTTCAGTTGTTAAATCTGAAAGAAAAAGAAAAAAAATCATTAGACACTTAAACTTAATTCACATTTAAAATCAGTTCAATTTATACTGAAGGGCCAAAATGTTGTAATAAATATGGCGATAAAGATGAGGACAGTAGTCCGAATAATGTAAATAATGTACATAATACCTCATCTCAGAAATATAGACAGAAACTGAATTTAAATCTAGCAAATTTAAAAAAAAATTATTTTTGTTATGGTTTGTACAGTCAAGATTTTAAATCAATTCAGCTTTTTACAACTTATTTTTCACCAAACATTTTTTTTATTTTACTGCTTCTCAGATGCAAGCAATAATTGTACAATACAGTGTAACCCGGATATAAGAGACCCGGATATAAGAGAAACCCGGATATAAGAGAGATTTTCTCTGGTCCCAAATTAGAGCTTGTGTTAATGTATATATAATAGACCAAACCCGGATATAAGAGACTTCTTCTCCGGTCCTGAGAACTCTCTTATATCCGGGTTACGCTGTAATTGGAAAGTGTAAAACTGCAGATATCAGAAAAAAAAGAGTTACTCAGTCATTTAGCAAATCTATAAAATTCTGTCAGTTGCCTGGAAGATAACTTTGTTGCAATTCATAAGAAATTTCTATTTTGTATTCAGAACCCATTTATACTTTTGTATTTGGAATTGAATCAAGATTTCTTCCACACTGAATCTTTCATGTTTGCTTTGTGTTGCTCTCAAATTGGCATCAACACAACTCTGAATATGTATGAGATTGCTGTGTGTATGTATATATATATATATATATATATATATATATGAGAGAGATGACAATGTGGGAATATTCTATCTCTATCATAATGTAGATATTTCACAAGTGGAGTCCTAGATCAGTAAAATACATAGTGTACTGGTAATTTACTTATTCTTTCAGACTAGTATCCTCATATTTGTTATTTTTTATTATAATATCTTCTCCATCCATCAACACCCTGTCACTTTTCCTCCCCCTGTCAACTTTCCTCCTCTTCTTCCTGTCAACATGTCACCCCCTGACCCCAATGTACTTTTACGGATCTGAGTGTTACTTCCAATTCATACTACCAAGAAAATGGTTTGATAAAGCTTTCCTGAAGTTGTAAGAGGAATTTCTGGGTTAATTATGAGAGGTTCAAATCATCTACTATAAACTGAATAAATTTAAAAGTATAAATTGCTGACAAATCCCTAGGAATGACAATAGACATGACAAAAAATAACATTGCAACCCGATTCCAGGTTGTCATTCTAAATTCCCTAAAGGTTACCAGAATCAAGAATTCTGGAGAAGCTGGAAAATATATCAACCAAAAGGATAAAAACAACAAAGATGAGGATACTAATGAGAACAAATCATTAAGTTAGTGTGGGAACATCATTATTATCAGTTCAGAAAACAGGATTTACTCTGCCTTTAGGGAAAGGCAGGAGTTTATTTTTCACTTGTCAGGAGCACATTATTAATATTCACAAAGAAGAAATTAGTCGAGTGAACACTTGGGAAAACGATTCTCTCATAACTTTTAATTGCTGCTACACTTGTGGTCAACCTTGATAATCTAAATCTTATAGAAATTCATCAGAAATTGCATTTATTATTCTATTATCAACTCTTTTTAGACAATATTTGATAAATAAATAAATAGGAGCTTTGGTTGTTCATATCAAAGTTGGTGTGATTATAAAAAAAATATATCCCATAATGAATCTGTTGAAGTTAAATATCTTTTTTGCTTCATTCACTTTTAGGTACAAACCCTGAAGATGTAAATAATCCATTTTATTCAATATGTTGATAAAAATTTGAATTAACTATGAAACATTTTTTTTGTAATCAGAGAAACGTGTTGTTGAAGAGAATTTTTTTCTCACTCTCGTTTTTTTGTACAAGTTTTTAAAAATGATAGTGTAATTGAGAAAGGTACTTTTTAAAATGTCTTATTGTTCAGCTTTGATGTGTGTTGCTATTTCTTTTTTGAAATGTTTCAAATTTTCTAACCTTGGCTTTTCCATGAAAACTTCTCACAAATTTTGACCGAGTAGGTCAACTTATTAAACCTTACATGGTGGTTGTAACTCTTTTATGTTACAATAAACTAACACCTTAACACGTATGAGCGTGTGTCTAAATTCTGGGAGAGACATTCACAACTAACCTTTTTATTTGTTCATTTTTTGAGCATTTTTTTTTCTGTGTTTTTATTGACTTAAAAATCCTTTAATGCTATAAATAAGTATTTCACTAAAAACAATTCAAATAATAATAATAATAATTAGGGTGCTTTTACCAAAATCTCATCTGCTCTTATGACTTTGCACACCCGCACATTTGACCAATCAAAACAGAGCTTCAAAGGCACTAACCTTTGGGATTGCTTCATGCCTGGCAAGATGGATTAATCAAAACTTTCACTTCATACCAATTGAAGAAAAATCTCTTGCACTCTTGCATTTTCTTTTTCTATAGAAAAAAAATGTCTCCATTCCGAAGAAGCTGGAGTCTTGGACGAATAAACAGATGGAATCTAGTTCGTACCGACACAACTGGCTTGGCACTGTGAGTATATAGAACACAAGATCATTTCTCTAGACCAAGTGCCACTTCTTGAAGACAATACTTTTTGTTTTGAATGATCCAATTCAGTTTTTTATGCTTTTAAATGTTCTTTAGGGAATCATTTTTGTTTCTGTTTCATGATAATGGGATTGAAATAGGACCAGTAAGTCTGTATCCTGTTTAACTGATGTAATCTAATCAATCTTTTGAAACAAAGTGGTAAATTATGAGTAAAAATTTCGAATGTTTAACCATTAGATATTCTGAAATTCAATTCCTATGCTAATAATTCTTCAATGAAAGATGCGTTTTTACGTTTTCAGTTGTCTTTAAAAATAAACTGTACAAAATTTTATAATTATTTTGAAGTTTTGTTGAAATAAAAATTTGTTGACAAAATTATAAAATATATTAGAAGTGAGAATTAAAATGGAAGATTTATTTATTTTGTTTTGATAATGACAAATTTAGGGACATTTGATTTCCTTTCTCAATAATGGGATCATTGTTTTTTTTTTTTATTTCAATTTTTTTCCCATCCTTCTATTGTCTTTTTCCTCTCACTCTTTATTTTCTTTTTTTTTTCTCTCAGATTCACCATCAATTTTTCCTCTCTTGCTTTTTTTCATCACAAATAAATCAGAGGACTTGCATAAAGAACTTAGTTGACAGGAAAAATTTGTCACTTTCTGTTTCTGATTGTAAAAAAAAATTTAATAGAAACATAAAAGAAATATTTTTATTTGCAGTTAAAGTTAATCTAGAAAAAAAACAAAGAAACAAAAATAGTTTTGTGGATCAATTTTCCTGAGGAAATCTCCCAATTTCTACTCATAAAAAAAAAAAAAGTTAATGTACAAAACAAACAAAAAATAAGAAAAATTTCACCAAAAAGAAATTTTATTCCTTTTCTTTTTTCTCCATCTTCCAACTTTTTTTTTTTTTTCATTCCTCATATTGCATTTTGTCAAAAACAAAAACATTTCCTTTAGAAACACTGACAATTTGTTGTCAAAGACTTTGTCAAATTACATATGACATGGAGCAAACTCTGAGACAATTTAATGACAAATACAAGACATACTGCTTGAGACATTGGCTAATTTAATTATTTCTAAGAGGACTCTGAATATGAATGTAAGCAGTTTTGGTAATTTTTACTGTAATTCCTTTTCAAACATGAAATGATTTGCAGGAGATTGAAAAGTTTTGGCTTGCCTTCAGAATGATTTATGGAAATAAATCTCACCAAAATATCCCTCTCAAACTGTCTTTTCTGCTATTGAGTGTAATATATCAAACTAAAAGAGAATTTAGTTTGTGGATTACATTTTAAAGTCTTGTCGGGTTATTTCCTTCTAATTTCTTAAACCATTACTAGGGGACACACTCCAATGCTATAAATACCGAGCAATATCTTTTCTTGCCCTCTTCTTACTTTTCCATTTATACGATAACAATGTAAATCTCTCGCAGAAGATTGTGTTTTTTCCCATTATGAGAAATGCATTGAACAATACACACACATACATACACACATTCACTCATTACACATACTCCGAGTCCACCATGTTTGTTGTGGGCATTTCAGGAGACACACATGTTTATCTCTCAACGCGTACACACGCCCAAAACAGTCTCACTCACTTCTGTAAAATTTTGTCCACAATAAGACTGGATTGAAAATTACTTAAATCTCGACCTGTAAATCCTCTATTTTTTTAAAATAAGGAGCAGAATTTTTATTTGTTTAAGTCAAAATTGCTGTTGAAGAAATAATTGAATGTCATCTTTTCTCTTTCTTTGCCTCCTCCCCTGCTCCCAATTTCTCTCCATCACTCTCTATTTCTCATTTTCCTTCCTTTTCTCACCTCCTCATTAAATGGAATCTCCTTCGATCTTCTAGTATCACTCTTGAAGCATTCTGAAGAATTCGGTTTATTGAAAATATAGCTAAATAACTTATATTGTTGATGCTTGCAAAAAAAAAATCTTTGACTTTTGCTGTGTCTCAAAATAAAAGGTTGGTGTTTCTGTTAAAAGATAAGTATTTACAAATGAATGATGGTTGTTTTGAAGAGCTGCTTCAAGTTTTGTAAATACTGAAGTTGTGCATTCTAATAAATTTGGTCAATTATGTGGCTTTCATATAGGCCATAAATAATGATTATTTCCCTGTTAATTCTTAGCAAGTCTGTTCAATGGTTTTTGATCTAAAATATTGCCTTATTAACTTTTTTTGTAATTGTTTCTATGAAAATCCTGTGTTCAATACAAAAACTTTAACACTTTCCTGAAAGCTGAAGTTATTAAACTTTTTTCCAGTTTTAAGTTAACACACAACTGAATTATCTACACAAGTTAAACTGTTTGATATAAAGGGCTGATAGGATTATGCTTAGCCTCCATAGTAGAAGCATTTGTACTCCTGAATGATTTGGGTTGTTTCCATGTAAAACAAATTCAATAAACTCTCCACATCATGAATGACCAGCCATATTTGGCTGGTTTACCTGGAAATTCATAAATTTCCTGAAGGCTTAATTTTATTAACTAAAAAGGTAGGAAAATATTATTTTGTGTCAGTACAAATGGAATTTTTTAAAATATTTTTTGAACTTATGGGACAAGTCTATACATAATTAGTTTACAAACACACCCATGCACGTCCATGACCCTGGAAGTTCATTGCTTAAAAAAAAAACAAAAAAAAAAATGATGTTACACTTTGATCACTAGCAAATAAGTTTTTATAGGCACCAATTTTCAGAGACCTTAAAACAATTACTTGGTTACTTATTCTAATAAATCATTTTATATATAATTATTGCCACATGGTAAAAATAATAGTGCATTATTTAAACAAATTAGCTGTAAATAATCAACAGTGCCATTTTATCACTATTGGTCACTTATTGTCAATTAAGACTATTTTTACATTTTGATAAGTAGTGAAGTAATTGTTCTGCAGAACCTGGTTAATTTAAGAAAGGTTAATTTATTGCAATTTTCATACTGTTCAGCTCAAATGTTGCTTGCATTTTTTGATGACCTGCCAATATTGGAGGAAATTCGTATAGGATGAATTTTTGCACATCAGCCAGTCAGCTTTCCCACCTTCTTTAACTGTCTCATCCAGTAATTATTCATATTGTTTTTTATTTTGTTCACCTTTGAACAAAATAAAACACATAAATCTGGATACTGCTCTCTCTTTTCTATCTCTTTCAACACACAACTAAAACAAATATTTTAATGTAAAAATGACTTTAGAAACTAATTTTACAGCAGTTCAGTTCAAAAGAAGTATCCTTTCACTTGGCAAAGATTGAGTAAAGAAAAAGTTTACAACTTCAAATTTTATGTTCATTTTTTTAACATTGACTGAGGGTGAAATTTAAAGAAAAATGCTAAATGCTTAAAGAAAAATACATAATTATTCCTTTCTTTTTCATTGTTGTTTTGCTTTGTGTAAAATGAGAAAAAGTAGGTTGGGATGGGGGAAATATTGACACTCTCCCTTTACATCATCACTCTCCTTTTTGGAGTTTGAAACAGCATCACAAAAGAGGTGGAGAGAATGAGAGAAAGAGGTGGAGAAAAAGGGAATGCGAGTGAAAGAGGCGTCGGAGAAAAAGACGAGGCAAGAAATAAGAGGCAGAGAAAAGCGAGGCAAGAAATAAGAGGCAGAGAAAAAAAAGGGAAATGCAAGAAATAAGAGGCAGAAAAAAAGAGGGAAATAAGAGGCAGAGAAAAGGAGAAAAAGAGGCAGAGAAAAGACGAGGCAAGAAATAAGAGGCAGCAAGAGAAAAAGACGAGGCAAGAAATAAGAGGCAGAGAAAAAGACGAGGCAAGAAATAAGAGGCAGAGAAAAAGACGAGGCAAGAAATAAGAGGCAGAGAAAAAGACGAGGCAAGAAATAAGAGGCAGAGAAAAAGACGAGGCAAGAAATAAGAGGCAGAGAAAAAGACGAGGCAAGAAATAAGAGGCAGAGAAAAAGACGAGGCAAGAAATAAGAGGCAGAGAAAAAGACGAGGCAAGAAATAAGAGGCAGAGAAAAAGACGAGGCAAGAAATAAGAGGCAGAGAAAAAGACGAGGCAAGAAATAAAAAGAGGTGGTCAATTTGATATTGAAGATAATCATTTCTATAATTTCTAATTATTTTGAATAAATGACTTATACATTTTCTTCCAAATCTATACAAGAATAATATTTGTTGTTCTGGTAGTTTCTACACTTTTGCCTTTCACCCATTTCCATTAAAGCTTTCTTCTCTTGTTTAAATGGATGTTGTGCCTTTTTCTATGGGTTCAATAGTTTCCAGTTTCTTTCTTACGAAAACTTGTCTGAATATGCAGAAAAAAAGTTTTTTTTTTTTCAATACTAAGGTTCACTCGAAAGAAGGCTCATGGGCAACTCAAGGTAGAGCATTGCTAAAGGGAGTTGTTATGTGAGCAGTAAGAGTATTGGGGTGCAGTTCATGAGGATATGGGGGAAAGATAACAGTTAACAGGAGACTTGATGAGGATTGAGATTGTAGTGGTCAGGAAAGCATCCTCCACAAAGCCAAGAAAAAACATGCTGAAAAATACAACATGCCTTTTTTTTTTACATACATACACGTGCACACACACACACAAACATATATACACACACACACACACGTATATGTATATACAAACACACACACACACATATATATATATATATATATATATATATATATATATATAAAGAGAGCGTACTGGCTGTTCCTGATTTGTTGTTTTAACCTAATTGGTAAGAAACAGTTTTTTTTCTTTGTTTTCTGCATTTTTTTGGTTATGTTTTTCTTTGAATCATTTCTTCTTTCACTTCCTTTACCATCACATCTTCTGCCCTTTTCTTCCACTTTCTCTCTCCCCACCAGTATCCTTCTACTTGCCCACATTCCATTCTCTTGCCTGCCTGACTGTACATTATTTTTTTTTATTATTGAAGACGCACCCGTAATAAGTGATACCCCTTTCTCACCCGAAAGTAGACTTGCCCAACATTAGAACGATATCTGTCCTTGCCTTTCCTCTATGTATGCATGCATACACAATCATACAGATATAATGCCTTCTTATGTCCGCCTCTGCTGCCTTACGTCATTCCATCTGAAGCACCTCTGGTACCTTGCGTCACTCTGTCTGATGCCCCTCTGCTGCCTTGCGTCACTCTGTCTGATGCCCCTCTGCTGTCTTTCCTCATCCTTTCTTTTCCTCCATCCCATCTTCTCTTGCAGTCTCATTCTCTCTCAACCTCTTTTTCCCTGCACATGTTGAGTAATGTTAAGTCCCTTGATCCTTTGTATCGGTTGTGATTTTTTTCTAATCTGAACCTCACCACTAACCAAATTTAAAAAAAAAAATGGAGTTCTTTGCTTAGGTGATAGAGGTCAATGGGTAGAAACTTGGAAGACAACAAAAATCTTCCTTTTCTCTCTTATTAATTAATACATATGAATTATGATAGAACTATAAATTACTGTACTTAGGCAGTATAAAACAATTGGATACAAAAAACCAAACTGTTGTGGATCCCGTGTGAAAAATAGGTATCCAATAAATGACGAACACAAGTATTTAAGCTAAGAAATTAAATGTATTTACGCAAAATACAAAAGGTAATGCTGTTAGTAAAATCCAGGAACACGGTTAGTAGCAAATACAGATAGATATATACAGTCTCAAAGTAGGACTTCCTTAGAGTCTATGTGCTTGTAACTGACTTCTACAAGGGGTTACTTCACTCCATCCGACACCCTACGACTCCGGTACGACTCCTCTTCTCTGCCTGACTGTGGCTATTTTATGGCAGCAGGACGAGTCCATTATATCCGAAAAGCGTGGACCCCATAACCCCTCCCCCCCTCCTTAGATCCCTTTGTGGGGGGGAGTTAATATTTTTATCTCTTGTGGTTATGATTAGTGGTTCGACGAATTTTCTTTTCCTATTTGACCTTCTCATTACTGTATTTTCCTGCGGTCTTTGTATCTCAAACGCTTCAAAGATTGTATCCATCGCGTTGTCATCTTCTGCGGTTGACGAGCTTGGTTCCTCAATTCGTCTTTTCTGTAGCTGGTCGATATGTCTTCTGTGTGTGAACTTTTCGCCTTTTATGGTATACATTAGATTTCCGATTCTATTGATTACTGTACACGGCTCCCAGTACGACATATTGTTTCTAAAATTTTTGAAATAAACCCGTTCTCCAGGTTTGAATGATCTCTTTGGCACCATCGGTGTATATTGATTTTTGCTTTTGCTCGGTAATAGTTTATCAAACACCGATCTTATTTTCAGCGCGAACATTAATTCTGCTGGAGAAAGACCCGATGGTGTGTTTGCATTGGGTGTTATCCTATATACTTGTAGAAATTGCTGTAGAGCTTTTATCGTTGGTATGTCCTCAGCTTTTTTTAGTGCTCTTTTCAAAGTGTTGACAAATCTCTCGGTTTGTCCATTAGACCTGGGATGGTATGGCGCTATCCTAATATTTTTTACTTGGTACATCTCGCAAAATTCTTTAAAATCGCTGGATGTAAACTGTGTGCCATTATCGCTTACTAAATCTGCGACACCAAATCTAGAAAATAGTTCAATTAAACAATTTATGGTGTTTTCCGTTGTTGGGTGCTTGAATCTGGCAACCTCTGGCCATTTGCTAAAACTGTCTATTGTTATTAGGTAATAATAACCTTCAATGGGTCCTGCGTAATCCACGTGTATTCTGGACCACTGTCTGTCGACTTTAGTCCATGGCTTTTGTATAGAGGGTGGTGCCTTCGCCGCAGCAGCACAACCTTTGCAACTTTCCACCATTTGCGTGATATCATCGTCCATATTCGGCCAGTATACAAAAACTCCTCATGAGTGATTTCATCCGGTTTTTTCCCGGGTGTCCTAAGTGAAAATCTTTTAAGATCCTTCTTCGTAGTGATTTTGGTATTACAACTCTCATTATACAACAATATGTTGTCACAGATTGAAAAACTGTCTGCTAAATTCTTCATTTTGTCTTCTTTTTTTTTCTTGGTCTCCTGAATAAAGTCGTCTCTTTCTGCTTCTCGTCTTATTTCTAGCAGCGTTACAGGTAGTTCCTTTATTGTATTGCCTAGTACTTTGCTGATTTCATCTTCCGCTTGTAATGCGGCAATTACAGACTCTTCTAACAGTTTGCTTTTTGTAGGTATTAATCACGATAGTCCGTCAGCATGTCCGATTTTCTTTGATGGTAAGAATTGCAGTTTAAAATTATAGTTCAGTAACACAGTTCCCCATCTTAAAAGTCTGTTTGCTGTGTAGACTGGTAGGCCTTTTTTCGAACCAAATATCGTAAGAAGTGGTTTGTGGTCCGTTTGAAGTGTGAACTCTCTCCCATATATATATATCTATGAAAACGATTTACTGCAAAAAAATTATGCCTAATGCCTCCTTTTCAATCTGTGAATAATTTCTTTCCGCTGGTAATAATGATCTAGATGCGTGTGCCACGGGTTTGTTTGTACCGTTCGGCATCTTGTGTAAAAACACGCACCTACCCCATGTGAGCTCGCGTCACTTGCAATAATTATTTCGAGTTTGGGATTAAAATGTGTCAGTGTTAACTCTGACGTTAATTTCTGTATTATTTCTTTGAACGCTTTTTACAATCCTCTGTCCAATTCCAGTTATGCTCTTTTTTTTAGTAACTCATTTAATGGAGCCCTCAGTTTATGCATATTCTCAATGAATTCGCCATAGTAATTAGCTAGGCCAGGAAACTTTGCAGTTCTGCAATATTTTTTGGTTCCGGCATATTTTTAATTGCCGATGCCCTCTCTGGGCCCGGTTTCCTGCCATTTTCATTTATTATTTGACCTAAATATTTTATTTCATTTAGGAAGAAATCACATTTTTCTCCTTTTATTTTAAAGCCGAAGTCCTGAAGTCTTCTAAAAACTTCTTTTATGTGTGATTTGTGCTCTTCAACATTGTCGCTCTTAATTAAAATATCATCCAGATAAGTGGTCGTGAAATTCTGGCCCGTGAGCATTGTGTCCATTGTTTGCTGAAAAATTGCAGGTATAACTTTTATTCCGAATGGTAGTCTGTTGAACTTGTACAACCCTTTGTGCGTATTAATGCAAAGGATTTTCGTACTCTCTTCTTGTAATGGGATTTGAAGATAAGCCTCACTAAGATCTATTTTTGAAAATATCTTACCGCCGTTGAGCTTTGTAAATATCTCCTCTGGGCTCGGTAGTGGGTAATGGTGGTCCTTTATTGCCTTGTTGAGTCCTGTCAAAAAATCTGCGCATACACGAATTTCTCCCGACTTCTTTTTAACGTAAACCACCGGCGCAGCCCACTCACTAAAATCTGTTTTAGATAGAATCCCAGTTTGTTCAAGTCTCTCCAATTCTTTATCTATTTTTTCTATAGTTGCAAACGGGACATTTCGCTTTTTCTAAAAATTGGTTGAACGTTTTTTTTCAATTCTATTTTGGCTTTAAATTTGTTGCATCGTCTTAACCGCTTGAAAATACCTCAGAAATTGCTTGTATAATTCTTCCTTCAATTTTATGGTATCTGATTGTTCAACCTCTAACTTTTTGCAAAAATGAGTTAATAGGTAGGTCCCAAACGTTGAATTTCTGCATCCAGCTGATACCTACTAAGTTTTCAGTATCTTTCATGACGTAAATCTTCAGTTTTTTTGTTTTGCCGTGAAATTTTACATTCACTATTATTTCTTCTCCAAATTTTATTCGTTTTCCTGTCACCGATTTGGCAATTTTTTGAGAGTGTAACATCGTAGGTCTATTGAGTGTTTTCCATGTCTGTAAGTTGATTATCATGAGGTCGGAACCCGAATCCAATTGTAATTTAATCTTTTTGTTTAAAATTTCCAGTTCTACATATTTCCTTACATGTGTGTTGTCATCATTATTCATCCTTGTAGCTCTTATTCTATTAGTATCTTTTCTATTTCTACATTGGGATGCCTTGTGGCCTTTTTTTTCCACATTCATGACAGTTTTATATCTGAAGCGGCAATCCTTGTTCCAATGTAATCCTCCACATCGATAACATGCTGCTGGAGGGGGTTTCTATTTGTTTCGATATTTGTCATAATTTGTCCTGTATGTTGTAGTTTTTTCTCTTATAATATTTTATTTTTCTTTCCGGGGAGGGTGAGAATCTTTTTTCATTGTCGTAAAATTTTAGTTTTTCTTTCCGGGAGGGTGAAGAACGTAATTTTTGTTTAACTTACGTATATGAGAAACAGCCGATTCATCGATATCCTTTGCGTCTTTCTTAATGCTTAAACATCTGGCATTCTTCTGATAATTGCTGTAATGTTAGACCCGGTTCATTTTGTAATTTTGCCACCATTCTTTTATGCATTTCACTGTCTTTTGTAGAAACTAGCCCTTGAACAAAGATGAGACATTTAAAATTGTCCGGTGTTAATTCTGCTAGTTTGAAGTCGTCACAATGTTTATTTACTATTGCGGCAAATGTGGAATAATCCTCATTATCGCACTTTACCAGGTTATGGCATTTCCACCTCCTATGGAAGAGTGATGTTTTGGGGCTGAAGACTTCAAGACATGCCACTGCTTCGTCAAATTTTAATTCGTTCGTCTTTTTTTACAAGATATAATCCACGAACTTTGTATATTCTTCAGTTCCCAATTTTCTAAGCAATAGACGTAGCTTTTCACTTCTGTCCAATTTTGACAGTCTATATTAAAGATGTCTTCATGTCTTCTGAAGTAATCTCCAAAATTTTGTCCTCATCAAGAGAATATTTGAAAATCTCTATGGTATTCCACACTGCGTCTTGCGAAAATGTTGCTTCTTTTTCAATATCTAATTTCTTGTTGCCTGCAACTTTCAATATTAGTTCCTGGAGCTCTGTTTGTCTATCTTGGTTTTTCCTTTTGCGTTTGTAATAATTGCTTTTGCCATATTTCTTGTAGTTGTAACTGTTGCTCATTTTGGTGCTTTATTAGTTCTACCAACATATTTTTAAAATCTTCCATGATAACTCAATTTTCTGTATTTTTACTCTTCGTAATTGTTTGTCGCTAATTTGTTGTTGGACGACGAGGGAAGGATTTTTTCTATTTCTTTTTTTTTTCGTGTGAGTTTAAATCACTCGATGCCAATTTGCTTGTTGAACGTCGAGGGAAGATTTTTCTTTTGTTGATGCTTTTTCTTTTCTGCTTGGGTTTGAATCTTTGTGGCCAAGTTGTTGTTGGTTAGGCGTACGAAAAGTTTTTCTTTTCCGTGTGAGTTTCGAATCCTCGTTCGCCAAGTTGTTGTGGATCCCGCGTGAAAAATAGGTATCCAATAAATGACAAACGCAAGTATTTAAGCTAAGAAATTAAATGTATTTACACAAAATACAAAAGGTAATGCTGTTAGTAAAATATAGGAACATGGTTAGTAGCAAATACAGATAGATATATACAGTCTCGAAGTAGGACTTCTTTAGAGTCTACGTGCTTGTAACTGACTTCTACAAGAGGTTCACTCCATCCGACACCCCTACGACTCCGGTACAACTCTTGTACAACTCATCTTCTCTGCTTGACTGTGGCTATTTTATGGCAGCAGGATGAGTCCATTATATCCGAAAAGGGTGGACCCCATAACTCAAACATTAATTATAACATCCTGGGTAAGATGATAAACTACATCCAACAACAAGGCCTCTGATCAGGAGGTTTTGAGGAGCATGGAACCACCTCTTAATTGCTGGTGTTCCCAGGTCCACCCTAACCCATGGTGGTAGCACCTGTCAGGGTCCCAGCTATAGGCAAATAGTTAATCCCCAAACTGGGGTCAAAACACTATGAAAGTGTCAAAATAGGTTTTAATATCAATAATACATTTTTGGGGAAAAAAATTATTACAGCAATAAATTTTTGAAAAAAAGATACAATAAATTTTTGAAGGAAAAAATTATTACCAGCAGTACATTTTGGGAAAAAAAAATATTTGGCAGCAATAGATTTTTGAAAAAACAAAAATTACCAGCAATAAATTTTTGAAAAAAAAAAAAAAGAAAGAAAAAATATTACCAGCAATACATTTTGAAAAAAAATATTACCAGCAATAAAAATCTTGCCAGCATTAAATAACCCAGTGAAGTGTTGATATGCCATAAAACAAACCAAACCATTAATTATAACCAGATTAACATCTTATTAAAGTCATTAAGAACAATGTCTTAGGCAAATTTGAGTTGAAATAAGGATTGTCTCAATATGATAATAATAACAAAAATGCCATCTTGGCTCGAGGAAAATATCTTTGTAGTGCATTTCCTCCAGCAGCATAACACTTCAAATATAAATCTTTTAAAAACTCATTTTGTTTTGTTTGTGACCAAATAATATCCTTGAAAACCTTAAATAATGAAGAATGCTAATTGTACTTTATTGGTGTCATTGAATAATGATTATAATGTCCCTCCCCCAAAAGGTTCATTATCTTTTAATGAGTCCTCTATTTGTGAGTTGGAGTTGACAGATGATTTCTTCCTTGAAGCAGCAAAAGATTCTACCAAACATCAAATTTCTTTTGAAATGGAAATGTGTTTTGAGAAAATTATTTGAAAAACATTTCTTCTAATGAAGAATCAACTTTGAAACAGCAAAAAAAAAAAATGCAAATAGTAACAAAAACTAAAAAAAAAAAAAAAAAATAGTGTTTAAATTCATGTTTTACTGTTAACAATATGAGTTTTATAAAGAATTTGAACAGTTAATAGT
Organism: Acanthosepion pharaonis; assembly: GCA_903632075.3. Classification (NCBI taxonomy): domain Eukaryota; kingdom Metazoa; phylum Mollusca; class Cephalopoda; order Sepiida; family Sepiidae; genus Acanthosepion; species Acanthosepion pharaonis. Next base: position 1,348,890 of record CAHIKZ030000443.1, read on the forward strand.
CTAGTGTGGACAATTTCCTGAAAATGAACAAAAGCATTAATGGTCTGAAATTTTTTTTTTTTTTTTCCGTAAGCAATATTTAAAAAGAAAAAAATTACCGCCTGTATTTTTGACTTATCTACAAATACAAGTTTTTCCTTCCGGTCATTCATTTTTCTCCTAGTTATGTTTATTTCAAATGGTTTGCGGAGATGAAAACATGAATTTTGTAAATGGCATTTGAGAAATTCTGCTTTTTACTTAGAGATTTTTTTTTTTCTTTTTCTCTTCCAAGCAGAAAAAAATTTGGATTTTGGAAAGATGATAAATCCATGAAGTAAAAGAAATTATTTTCACTCAAAATCTGCAAATTTTATTTACGTAAAAAGAAAACTGAAATGATTTTGTTTTCAATCTTTTTATATTTTGAGTTTCTAGAAAAAATCTGAAAAGACTGCCAAACTGTTTTTGTGGCCCTGAATGCAAAAAGATTAGTTGATACCCTCCTAAAATTGGGTCCAAAGTTTTGTTTTTTTTTAACTTTTTAAAGGCAGCAACAAGAGAAAAACAAAAAGGCTAACATTTTTCTTTAGTTGCAATTTTTTTTTCTCCTTCCTTGGCAAGAAAAAGATGGTAAAAAATTTACCTCCTGTGAGAATAAATACTGACAAATTGGATTTCGACATGAGACTCCCATCTATGAAACTTCACGTCCCACGGAAATCTTTTGGAATGTTTACACTTTCCCATACAAAAAACAGGTAAAAAGTTACTTTTGATATCATAGACTATTTAGATGATGATAAAAGAACAAACTTGTTTGCTATTTTGTCACTGTTTCTTCAACTTACACTGAGTTTCATGTATTTTATTTTCTCATTCATGAAGAATTTTTAACTTGCTAAAATGGACATTCCTAATGAAGATTATATATATTTCTAAGATTTTTTTTTTTTTGGAAATAATCAGACACAATGTTTGGCTGTGTGGAAGATATAACACCAGAATGTATCTGAAAATTTGTATTTGAGATTAAAAGAACAGGCTTGTTCACCAAATAAATGTTATGTTGGCTTTTAAATACAAGATTAATCTTACCCTTGACTAAAATTCAAATATAGTATCGTAATTTTACTATTATTATTGTCAATGTTTTCATTTGGGAATCTTCTGTTTATCTTCTGGTCATAGCATTGAGATTTCAAACTCAAATCATTTTATTATGCATATCTACATTACCTTATATATATATATATATATATATATATATATGTTTGGAGGTACAAAATTTATATATAGTTTTAAAAACAAGGAATGCATTGATTTTAATTTTAAAAGTCTCTAGGGCCCTTTTTAACATCTCATCGTTAACAATCGTTTGGATCAGCGAAACGAATATTAACGATAATGAAGGCTGAAAAAATTAGAGTCTTTTCCCCTCTTTCAATGCATTCCTTGTTTTTAAAACTATATATATATATATATATATATATATATATATATATATATATATTATGTACTCTGTCAGGTGGATTATGTGAGTATTAAACAAATACAAATGTGCCTGAACAGGCATCTACAACTGGGATTAGCTAGCTGCCCTAGCATACAGGTGTGCTCAAAAACGAGTAGCCAGCAATTATATACTGAGATTATATGCTCTGTCCTCACGTAATATGCAAACAACATACATAGATGTGTATCTAGAATATGAGGCTAGTTAAAAATAATTCTCAGCTTGACTTCCATTTTGACTTTGAGTGGAATTCTTATCTACAGGAATTCACATGGATTTCCAGGATGTAACTGCTTACAGTCACCTTTTCAGTTACATGTGTTGTCTTTTTCCCTTTCATAACATTCTTTCTAGAGTTTGTTATTTTTGAATCCGTTTTTTGTCAATGCTAGACTTTTCAGCAACTTTCAGCTATGTCCCAAGAAAATTTATTATACCAAAATATTATTTGTAAAAATACTGTTGGGACATTTTTATTCTTTTCTTAAAAAATATGACTTCTCGTAAAGCTGAAACCATAGAATATTTGTTTATAGTACTAGTTTTTAATTTCTGTAAATAAATGCCAGTATATGTAGCATGACGACACTGTTGGGACATTTTTATTCTTTTCTTAAAAAATATGACTTCTCGTAAAGCTGAAACCATAGAATATTTGTTTATAGTACTAGTTTTTAATTTCTGTAAATGCCAGTATATGTAGCATGACGACACTGTTGGGACATTTTTATTCTTTTCTTAAAAAATATGACTTCTCGTAAAGCTGAAACCATAGAATATTTGTTTATAGTACTAGTTTTTAATTTCTGTAAATGCCAGTATATGTAGCATGACGACACTGTTGGGACATTTTTGTTTCATGTCTGAAAATGTTTGCATTTTTAAAAAAAACATGTTCAATATAGAGTTGTACTTACTGAATTTTTCAGGAATTCATTAAAATATATTTAAAGAATGTTGGAATGAAAGGGTTAAGTATTAAGAACCAAATAAACATATCAGGCTTAATACAAATTTCACCATTAGAGAATGATTTCAAAGCAAATTGCAAGAAGGAAAAACAGTAGAATCCTTGTAAACTCTGTCATGCTTGGTACTAGGAATTTTAATTGCTTAACCCCCAGGAGCACTTTTGTATTAAAGGTTTCTAAGCTTAGATTGGAAATAACTTGTTTGGGAAACAAATTCTTTACCAATTAAACCATCTTACCCGTTCACACACACACACACACACACACACACATATATATATATATATATATAATAAAATGGCTAGCTGCTTGTATTCAAGGATACCTGTCTATTACGGCAGCTAGCCAATTCCTGTTGCAGACACTCGCTCAGGCACATTTGTGTTTGTTCAATACCCACAGAGCCAACCTGTGGTTTATACTGCAACTATGCTGAGCAGAACTTATTTACAGTTTCTGGGAGAGAGCGTGTTATCTGGCATGATGAACAATCTGAAAAAGGCCAGCATGCTCAGACCCTCAGTCACAATGACTTGTGACTTTGTGCTAGCACAGCTATCAACAACCCTCAAGGATCCATCTACCCAATTTCACTCACAAGGCTTGGGTCAACCCATGGTATGGTTTTCAGGCACTTTCCAATGGCGCCACACACTGGGATCGTCCCCACTTCAGAGCGATAACATCAGGGAGTCTCCTTCTTGACAGTCGATCATGGTGAGATTCAAACCCGGGTCTAAGGGTCAGAAAGCAAACATTCTAACCTCTTGACCACACACCCATTCATTGTCAAGATTTTTGAATTCTCTTGTGTTTTGATTGGTCATTCTAGCTTATGTAACAGCGTTTTCTCCTTGCGAAGGATCGTTAATTAATTTGAAACTTTTAAAACCATTTATTCTACATTCAACATCATCACTTGATAAGACACCGGAGGTGTTGAAACAAAATAGCTATTTTTGTAGTGATTTTATAACATATTTATGTTATAATTTTTTAAAATAAATATATATATATATATATATATATATATATAAAGAAATATATATATATATATATACACACACACACACATATGAGGGTGAACTAAAAATGTTCTTATCATTTATCAACTACCTCATAGTTCCATGTTATTTTTCGACTGAAGAACACAAAGCAATAGGCACCTTCACAAACTATAAGTATTTATTCGGCCTGTGCTTATTCTGGATTGAAGCTTAATTTTACACTTTGATGCGCATTGTCTTGAACGGCGACTTTTCTAGATCTTTCTATCAAAATGCAGGTGTCCCCAGGCAATATCCTTGGACCTTTGTGCAAATTAATTGAAACAGAACAAAAAATTGTGTTATTTCCTTTTTTTATCATATTTTTCCAATAAAACATGACTCAGTACACATGTTACTACTTCGTATGTCCATTACATGAAATCATTCCTTACAGATTGACCACAAATTCTCAATTAGATTTAAGTCAGGAAAGTTTCCCGGCCAGTCTATAATACTTACATTTGCTCACTAGTAAGGCTTACCAGTGTGTTCATGCAGCATTACAATTTTCATATGTTTCCTTAGAGTAATCTCCATTGCAGATAATGGTCATAGGACAACTAATTGACAGTCGAGACAATAGTGTCTGAACATGATAAAAATCTGATGCAATCATAGATGACACAATATTTTTCTAGGTCAAACAAATTTCATCATACATGCTGAAAATAGATTCATATTACTGCACACCACTGTAAATGACCTAATCTGAGGAAAAAATAGAAATTGATTACACCATGTCACTCCAGTGGGTCTAAAACTACCATATGGTGTAAGAAAGGAAATTAAAGCAGTTGTCTCAATAAATTTGCACAAGGTTGTCTGTGTGTGTGTATATATATATATATATATATATATATATATATATATATAATATAAAAGTGAACATTAAAGTCAACACCTCTAAGTGTTGACTTCAATGTTCACTTTTATGTTTACACATGCTCGATCTCTGATATTGAGCACTTTATCCCATAAATATAGCACACTTTAAGAGTATATTTCTTCACACACACACACACACACACACACACACACATACGTATGAGGGTGGGTTAAAATGTTCATAGATTAAGTATGAAGGAATGATGGTAGAGCTGTGAAATCTTGCACGCATTAATTTCAACTCTTCATTATTTCTTTCCAGGTAAACTGACATCTGACTGTTCAAAGAGGACTTCAAAAGTAGCAAGTGGCATTGCCGTATTATCAATTCTTGTAGAAAAAGGGTTTTTAGAATCCAAGGATATTCATGCTGACATGGTTGCTATATTAGGCGATGACACTCCAGTTTTATCAACAGTACAAAAGTGGGCAGCTGAATTTAGGAGTAGTTTGAAGATGACCTCAGAACATCTTGCAACTACTATAACCATGGAAAATCTTGATAGTGTTCTCCACATGGTGATGGATGAGAGGCAATTGACCAACTCCCATAGCCAATGCTATTAGCATATCCCATGAGAGAGTCGTGAATATTCTGCACAACTTAATATGACAAAGGTATCTGCTGGATAGACACCACATCTTCTGACACTTGATCAAAAGTGCACCAGTCAGATCATATTATATGAAAATCTGACATTGTTTGAGGCTGATGCAGTTGAAAATATCCTGATGCAGGATTAGTATTGGGTTCATCACTTTGAATCAAAGACAAAGAGATATTATATACAGTGGAAACACCTCTCCCCAAGTTTGTTTTATCTGCAGGGAAGAAGATGGCATCAGTTTCATTACGTTAAAGGCATTGTGTTTATTGACTATCTTCAAAAGGGGCCACACCATCAATGAAGAGTGCTATGCCAAGTTACTGAGGCAGTTTTGAAAGGTCATCAAGAACAAACGCCCAGGAAAACTGATGAACGGAATCTTGTTTCATCAGGACAATGTTCCAGCACACAATTCCTTGGTTTCAATAGCTGCTGCACATGATTGTGGCTTTTAAACTGGTTGATTACTCTCTCTATTCTCTTGATTTGGCCCTGTCTTACTATCATCTGTTCCCCAACATAAAAAAAGCACTTGGCTGGGAACCAGTATTACAGTGATGATGTCATATCTACTGTTGATGACTTTTCTTTTTTAACTGAATAGAATCTTCATTGCCAATGGGATCCAAACACTGCAACACTGGAAGGAGTGTGCAGACTGCAAGGGGGGGTATGTTGAAAAATAAACATTCTTTGATCACATTCCATGAGGGTATCTTTGTCAGCCTTTGAACTTTTCAGCTGACCCTCTTATATATATATATATATATATATATAAAACTTTCTTTACTATATACAACTGGACCCTTTGATGTGGACAACTCAAATTTAGTATGTGTACATATTAGAGCTGTGAGAAGTTTTTAACAATACATTTTTTGTTTCTCATAAGGAAGATGGGGCTTCTATCTTTTTTTTCTTATGCAAAAATATTTTTATAATAATTATCTTTTGTAAGCATTTAGTATAAGACTATAATTTTCACATTTCTTAATGTTCAAACAGGAAAAATATTCGTTTTGAAAATGCAATTACAAATAAACAATTTTCTCCCCAAATGTATTTTTGACTTTTCATAGTATTTCTTCATTGGAAACTTACCAAAAACAAATGAAATCAATTTTGGTTTCTTTTTATAATTAATGCAGTTATTATACATGATGATCCATGAATTATGACAGTTATAGGTTTTATAATTGACAACAAAAATTGCAAAATTTCTTATCTGTCTATATTTCTGAGATGAGGTATTATGTACACTATTTACATTATTTGGACTATTGTCGTCATCTTTGTCACCATGTTTATCACAACATTTCGGCCGTTGTTTGCTCCAGCCTTCTTCAAGGACACATGGCACAGTGGATAAAGGTGTTAGTTAGATCCAGTGACAGGACCCAAAGAGTGTGAGTTCAATACCTGGTTAAGGTGTTGGAGAACTTTGAGAGGGGAATTAACTGGAGATAACTGACATCCATTAAACATGGCACGTGGAACTAGAACAGTCTACGCCAGTGAGCGAAATAAAGGGTTCAGTTTGACATTCCAACCACCTGAAGAAGGCCAGAGCATACAACTGTTGAAACGTTGTGATAAACATGGCGATAAAGATGAGGACAATAGTCCAAATAATGTAAATAGTGTACAAAATTTCTTAGTTATACATTTTATTTGTTTAAATTTGGTTTTCCAAGTTATGTGTGACTATTCGAGACAAAAGAATCCTTTTACTCTAATTATAACTACTGTCTAAATCTTGACCTCCTACCTTGTGAAGATAGATGCTTCAGATAGTGTGTGTGTATATATAGATGCTTCAGATAGTGTGTGTGTAAATATATATATATATATATATATATATATATATATATATATAGTGATTGAATAACCTGTTGGAAAACATTTATATATAAAGATAGAAATTTATAAATGGATTTTTTCGTTAACATTATTTCTTTATTACTATAAATGTAGTTTTTGGTGGATACATATATTTAATTTGGTATCCCCTTTTTTTCTTTTTTTTTTAATTTTCTTAGAGTCAAATGGATAACAACTGGCCTAGAATAAGAAGTCTTACTAAAGAATGATTGTAACTCTGAAAAAAATTGAACCTGTACCCTCTTTTCCATCAGGGAAATTGTTTCTATAGCTAATTTGTACTTTTACCAATTCAGCAACAGAGACCTGCATTGATAGAGTAAGGTTTGAATTAAGGAATGCACAGTTTTTCTTGTTGAGACTTCTATGAATTTACCAAAAACTTCTATGGATTTTTGTTTTCAAAATGACAAATGAATGGTTCCAACAAAATCATAAATCCATCTGGCTGAGATTGGCCAGGACTCAGTTAAAATTGTAGACACAAACTCATGCATAAATTTTAAAGAGTCTGCATCTTATCAACAAAGGTAACTTTTTCATCTCTTATTCTAAAAATAACTCTTATAATTTGCTTCTCTACTGATTATGTATGCAGTTTTATGCTAAAATTAGGCTCCTGGCTAAACAGGACAAACTCAGTTATGTGCCCTGTCTGATACGCACTTAGGCAATCATGTATCTTTCAATACATGACTGATGAGGCAGATTTTTTCTTTTCGTAGTAGGTTGCCATTTCTTTCTGTGGTAGACCAGTTGCTATCCAAGGCTATAGAACCTGGTCTGTTCTGCTATTTACCCAGGGGGGAGAAGAAAAGGATTCATATCTTTCCCAAGGGTATTAGCACGTAAGTGAATGTAATGGATTTGACTGGAATTCGAACTCGGCTCTCCGATTTCTCAATCCAAGCTGCTATCCATTACTCCACTGTGCAGCCTCTAATACAATAGCAACCAAAGAGACAAGTGTTGCAATACAAACTACCTTTTTGCAACACTTGCCTCTTAAACTTTGGTTGCTATTGTATTGAGCATCTGTTACTCTGAAGACATAGTTTCAATTAATTTTTACTGATTTTTGTTGATTGATGTCAGGAGTGTCTGCTGGTTTGTTCTATGGAGAGTTCATAGCGTTTTATATAGGACAGAGGCTGGAGTAAACAGCTAAAGGCTTCATGGTGTGGCAATATTTTCTGCTAGGCAGCCTATTTGTCAATAGCTGAAACAATGTCTGTCTTTGTTGTCACTCACAAGAAGTAAACACTTGACTAACATGTCCACATCCTGGTGGATGACCTAAATTCAACTCTCTCTGGCATTTGGCAATCTGAAACCTCATCCATTGTAAGGAAAGTGAAGGGCAGGATAATATGACTTGTTCTGTTCACTTTTTTATATGGTAAGATTTCTGCCTATCTCATAAGCATCTGTGAATCTGGAGTCTTTGAAACTGCTAGAAAAGTGGCTAATTTGTGTTATCAGATCTCAGCCAATAAAAGACTTGGACTGGAATTCCCGTTTTCTTGTAGTGAACTGCAATAAAAATCAGTCCCATAGCTCTGATAGGATAATTTTGGTTGGGGAAAGGTTAGTCTTGAAATCTAAAACTTGTTGAAAACTGCACAGAGGGATTTTGGTGTGAATAAATTAAATTTGTGAATATTATGTATCTTCAGTTATTGCTTGTATTTTCGTTCTGTTTTGCCTCATCTCAACTAAATGACTTTTCATGATATTTTTACAAATCCAAGAACTTGATTACTAAGAAAATTCTTTTAGCCGAGTTATTGTTTCTAGAAATGCCCGATTGTTAGGCACACATTATTCTTCAGTAATGAGTAAAAAAGGATTGTTTAATGCAGAAAATATTCTATCTTTGCATTTATGTTTCAAAGACAAATTTAGATGATTATATTCATCCCGAGAAGAGCTGCTCTATCATAAACAATGCAATTTATTCAAAAAATTTCCTACTTCTATAACTGTCACCCAAAACATGCTGACATTTATAAACTTAGATCTTCATGTAAAGTGTGTCTAAGCAAAATACTCAGTCAGTTATGTGCCATGCGTGATACATGCTTAAGCAATCATGTATCTTTTGGTACATGATTGACGAGGCAGATTTTTTTTTCCCGCAGTAGGTTGCCATTTTTTTCTGCGGTAGACCAATTGCCATCCAAGGCTATAGAACTCAGTCTGTCCTTCTATTTACCAATAGCTGCAAGGAGAAGAGTATTCATACCTTTCCCAAGGGTATTAACACATCAGTGAATGTAATGGATTCGACTGGAATACGAACTCTGCATATATACAAAGAATCAGTCAGTTATGTGGCAAGATAGACGCTTAGGCGATCATGTATCTTTTTGTACCTGACTGAAGGTTTCTTTCTGTGGTAGACCAGTTGCCATCCAGGGCTATAAAACTGGTCTGTCCTGCTATTTACCCTTAGCTGGGGCATTCGCTAGCTTTTAAAGAAGAAATAGATTTCATACTGTTCCCAAAGTACGTAAGTGAATGTAATGGATCTGACTGGAATTTGAACTTGGCTCTCTAATTTCTCAATCCGAGCCGCTATCCATTATTCCACCATTAAAAAAAAAAACAAAAACAAAAAACAAACAAACAATCTAGGGGTGCATATTTTGAATTTCGTATTAGATAAAGCATTGTGAATATTTTTTCATGACTCTTTATTTTAATTATACTTGCTTTAATTCCAACTCATCAGATTATTATTCTGTTTGCTGTTAGTAAACAGCAGGAATCAGAAGTAAAGAATGAAATATTAGCAAGACTTGAATTCATTTCCTTAGAAGCCTGTGGATTCTTCTTCATTAATTTAATTTGTGTTATAGTTGAAATGGTTGGGGGTAGAATTTGCTGTCAGGGATTTTTCTGTTCAAAAATGGTAAACTGTAAAAATATTCTTGGAGAAAAATTAAAAGTAACTCTACCTTTTCTATTTAGTGTACATGTTTTCATCTTAGAGATTTCTGAGGGATGGTACAAGGTCCCAAGTGTAGAGCACTCAGTGAGGATTGAGCACAATATAGTAGTAACGCTAAAACTCGCTGCTGATAATTGCTACTCTATAGCAAGACATCAAGAAGACAGTTTGTTTTTTTTTGTTTTTTTTAAGATTATGATGTGTAAACTTTTGCACAAGGAGCGCATCATTGAATGTGAATTCCCTAGAAACAATCAGAGAGACTAGTATGTTTACAACTCCCTTACACTAGCTGCTTATATATATATATATATATATATATATATATATATATATATATATATATATATAGGTATACCTCGGGTTACGTCGTTTTGAGCTAAGTCATTCTCGATTATACATTGTATGTCAAAAAAATATACGGAAAAATAAAGTTTGTCATTTTATTCGACTTTGTCTCTCTGCCACAAATATTGAAGTTGTAATATCAGTAGAAAAGCATTAAAAGCACATAAAATCATGTTACTGTACAATAAATAAGAATAAATGTATATAAAATCATATTAAAATATGTACATTTACAGTAAATCTTAATATAGTCATCATAAATCCTAGAGAATGAAATATGAAAACATCTGTGACTCTGTGTTGTCTTATTTAGCTGTCTTTAAGTGCACAATATTGGCATTTTCCACGGTAGTTCCAATATCTACCATTTGACATTGTTGTCAGCGCCACTCATGATACCTACAAAATTGAAATCCAATTTAGTTTAGACATATGCACGGTATATGTCTACTTATAGCCTACTCTCTCATTCAGAAGGTGACTTTATATTTTGCCCCAATGGGTCCTAAGAAAAAATAAACACTGTAATGTGCAAGGGGGAGTGCTTATTTGCGGTTTATAGTGCGGTTATTTCAACTTAAGTTGTGACCTCTGGAACCAATTAACGACGTAAGGTGAGGATTACCTCTGTGTGTGTATGTATGTATGCATGCATATATATATATTATATTATATATATAATATAATATAAAAGGCTCAAACACTAATATTCCATGGTTAGAATTTATTACATTGGAATCGTAATCACGATGCAATTCATCTGACCTACAATTCAAATTGTAGGTCTGATGAATTGGATCGTGATTACAATTCCAATATAATAAATTATAACCATGGAATATTAGTGTTTAAGTTTTTTATATTAAATTCTTACCCTGGCCTGGACATTGAGTTCTACTTGGATTCTATCCTCTTTGGAATTTTTATACATACACACACACACACATACATACATATATATATATATATATATATATATATATATATATATATATATATATATATATATATATATATATATAATATATATAATTGTGTGTATAATAACAATTATAAGTAATTTTAGAAAAATAGGGCAAACTGAAAAGGTTTTTTTGTGAAAGTAAATAATCAGGAACAAAGGTGGTGGAGAGATAAGAAAAAAGAATGCAGATGATTTTGGCTAGATTGAGAAAAAAATATTCTTTCAAAAGATTTTGAGACTACCTGCATCTCTCGTTTCATGCAATTGCGTACACGTGACATCATTAAAACCCAGTCTGATGAAATCCTAATGAATGAAATATGTCACAAAAAAAAAACCCTTCCTAGTTTGACATAGATATATATCTCATATAATCGGAATTAAGATACCATACTGGGTGGGGGTATAATTGATAACAACTTTGAATGATAAATCATTTTCATGACATTCACTTACCTTGGAAAGTCAGACTGAGCTATTTAGCCTTGGTTGGTAGCCAGTCGAGTGGAAGAACATATCTAAATTCAGAATCTGTGTAGGGTTGTTTAGAGACACTAATAAGCACCAGTTCTCTGTATTCAGTTCTACTGAAAAGTATAATTGCTTCTGCACAATTCTACACCAGGATAATAAAATCATGTGTGGGTATTTTGACTGTTTGGCTAAGAATAGAGTTGCTAGATCCGCATATGTTAAAACTAATAGAATAGCCCTTTATTTTATATATACATACATACATTCACACACACACACACACACATGTATGTATATATATATATATATATATATAATGTGAAAAATATATAGAAAATAGGAAAGAACTCATCAGGTAAATAATCCAAAGTTCTTTAGTATTTTTGTTATTATTTTTTAAAAAAGAGTGCTCGATACAAAAGTAGAAAGCTTAGTACTTTAATTCAATTTAATTCAAATAATTATATTGAAGTTTTCGGCTCTTGTTTTGAAACATGAGAACTCTTATGTAGCGTGTTGAATCATATTTTTAAATAAATAATTATATATTGCGTGACTTTATATATATAAGCTTTAGTTAATTAGAAATACCCCATTAAGGGGTAGAAAATGGACACCTGAGAATTATGCATTAAATGTGCACATGAAACTCAGCAGAGGCTGGCAAATGGGGGGATGCTTTTATGTATTTGTATTGTTTAAAATTTATTATATTTATTTGGGATAAAGTGTATGTGGATATAAACAGTATGTTTAAAGAAATCAACACTGTATGGTGACTGTCAGTTTTATGCCTTAAATGATGATGTTTAAGGCATGAAACTGATAGTTAACATGAAGTGTTGAATTCTATGTCCACATTACATATATATGAGGTATAATGGATAAATTGTCATCTAAATTATGCAAAAATGAAAATAACACTTACATCTCATTTTAACAGATATATTTACCAAAATTACACAAAAATATCTTGAAATACTAAAGAGTATATTTATTCAATAAAATCACTATTGGCTTCAACCACAGCCTCCAGACAACTTCAGAATCTCCTGTAACTCTTCTGGGTGGTCTCCTTGTTTAAATTGGTAAATGAATGCTACCATAATCCTTGCCTTCAGTTCCTTTTTGGGGTTACATGGAGTTTTGTTGCTCTTTCACTTAACTGTGCCCTACACATAATAATCAAGGGGTTTGCAGTCTTGGGAGTTAGGTGGCCAGATGTAAGGGGTGATGTGATTGCAGAAACTGTCTGACAGACATGACTGGATTCTCTTGGTTGTGTAGCCTTGTGCAGCGTTGTTACCTGACATGAGGTCTTCCAGCAGCCACCCTCTTGACCAACGTTGTCCAGCCTCTTTTCCTAATTAGCCAAATTAGAAATTTAGGTATATTCACCAGGCCACAAAAGTACTTTATGTAAATATGCTTTTTAAAAAGTTCAAAATGTTATTGTTGAAGCTTAAATAAGCATGGAATAATACAACACAAAATGTACGTTAACAAAATGTATTGAAACAAAGAATAGGTACACAATATTTACAGTTAGTTTGGTATATTCTTGGGAAGACTGTTCCTGCATAATCGGTTGACTAAATCGCAGTCGGGCAGAGTCTCTGGATTCAATTTCTTAATCTCTACTATCTTCCCCGTCTTCCGGTACCAACCCATATTTATATGGTCGGTAGTCCGCTTATGTAAATTAGGTGTATCATACACAACAGTTATGAATATCAAATCTTAATAACAAATGTATATAATTACAGAAATACTGTATTATTGACAGTAAAAAAAAAAAGAAAAAGAAATTATACATAGTGTGATTTTTGACATTGTTTTCCTTTTATAATATTGTCAATATCTGCTTTTATGATACATGGCTTTATTCTAAGAATGTTAGTTAAATGGGAAACACTCAACCTATTTCTTTCAGCAGTTTTGATGTTTTTTATACATGAAAAAAATTGTTCACAGCAGTATGTCCTACCCCACATGCATAACAGTTTTATAGATAAGCAGATGGGATTAAAGCAGTTTTCCAATCTTTTTTCCTAATGGACCAAATTAGAAATTTAGTTATATTCAGCAGGCCACAAATGTACTTTATATAAATATGCTTTTAAAAAGTTCAAAACGTTGTGAATGTCTGTAGTGAACGAGATAATCACCTACCTCAAAAAAAAGTTTGTGTTTTGTGTGTGATCTGCCAAAAGAAAATTACCGAAAAATCTACTTTAAGTATCAGAATCTATACTAATGTTCTTTCCTCCCCTGAATGACATGGCCAATCAGAAAAATCACTGCGTGAATAAAAGCTGTTGTTTTTCATTTATGTGGGAGGATTTTTTTTTGAGCTGAGTGGACGAACATGCGTTTTTGCAGGTGAGAAGTGAAGGTTGGATTTGTGACCCCATTTTGTCGTTTCTATCTTGGACTGTTACAACGGAATATCATTTGAACTGTGATGTGTGTTGCAGATGAGAGGCAGAAGAAACTTATTGCAGGCATTTATTGCTATTATAAGTTTGATTTTTTTTCTTCTTTTCTTACAACAATATCAAATTCTAATGACAATAATTACAAAGATCCTGTATTATTGACAGTAAAAAAATTATACACAAAACAAAATAAATTCAATGTGATTTTTGACATTGCTTTTTTTTTATAATATTGTCAATATCTGCTTTTATGATACACGTCTTTATTCTGAGAATGTTAGTTAAATGGGAAACACTCAACCTATTTCTTTCAGCAGTTTTGATGTTTTTTATGTATGAAAAGAATTGTTCACAGCAGTATGTCCTACCCCACATGCATAACAGTTTTCTAAGTAAGCTAAATAATTTTTATTTAGCTCTGGCTCTTGCCCCACTCACCAGCTGGTGTGTCTCAGCAAAGGCCTTTACCCGCTTCCCCTTTTAGTGCAATCGGGAACTGAACCTACTAGTACAATCTCAACATACGTTACTAAAATAAATGAAAATATACCTAAAGACGTTAGGGTACAGTGGGTGGCATGAAAACATTAAGTGGGCTGTAGTGCAGGCTGTGAGTTGGATGTCTCTGCTCTAGACCCAGAGCAGCACTACTTCCTCAAGGCTGTTGATGTAGGCCTCTGTGTTGAGTCTCCATCCTGGGTATGACAATAAACTACATCCACGTCCTGGGTAAGACGATAAACTACGTCCAGCAGTAAGGCCTCTGATCAGGAGGTTCTGAGAAGCGTGGAACCACCTCTTAATTGCTGGTGTTCCCAGATCCACCCTGACCCGGGGTGGTAGCACCTGTTAGAGCCCCAGCTATGGGCAAATAGTTAACACCTAAACTTGTGTAAAAATAGGTTTTAATACCAGAAATACTTTGTAATAAAAAAAATTATTACCAACAATAATTTTTGAAGGAAAAATTATCAGCAATACTTTAAAAAAAATACCAGCAATACAAACAGCTATACATTCTTTGGAAAAAATATGACCAGCTATAGATTTCTTCAAGGAAAAATATTCCCAGAAATAGATTTTTGAAGAAAAACATATCAGCAATAAAATTTTTGTTGGCATTAAATAACCCATTAAGGTTGATATGCTGTAAACCAAATAAAAATTAGATTCGGTATTAAATAACCCTTTGAGGTTGATATACTGTAAAACAAACCAAACTAATGTGTTGAGTCTAAGGCTGTCATCAACAAATTCAGGATTTCTATTCATATCAGAACAATGAGAGTGATTTTTCTGAGCTGCTGTACCTTTGTAATCACCATTAGACTCATCGAACTCTTTCCAAATCCTCTTTAGTTCAGGTAGACACCCAAACACTCTGAAATTTTTATATTGGAGCTTCCGGCACAAATGATACAGTATGCCATTTCCAAATTCTGGCAGAGTGAATTGTGTCATGGTGCTCTTTTTCTCACAGACAGTGCCCAACTAACCTTATTATACTATGCAGTTGACAAAAACAAACAACATGTATGCGCAAAATTAAAAATATAAAATGGCAACAATTTACCCATCACACCATATATATATATATATATATATAAACCCATTTCATTAAAGACGACTGACAAGGTACTGTGATTAAGCTTTTTATTTAATATTTTTGCGTTTGTACAAATGTTTTCTTTTCTGGACATACTAATAGAAAATACAAGTATAAAAGTCTCATCCACATGTAAAAAAGATTAAAAATAATGGAAGCCCTAATTATTAAAAAAAGAAAAAATAATCAGTAACATTAACTGTGAACACAACCACAATGTACTGACCATGTTTGAAAAATAAAACCTTCCTATAACTTTAGACATATACATAAAAAGTTAAAAGTAGAAATCATCCTAGATATTGATTAAAACAATGTCTGAAAGCAATCGGATATGCAGAACATTTGGACAGGTTTTACAGACTTTGTGTCCAGAAAGCACTTGTTACTGCAGAACCTTGTCAGTTGTCTTTAATGAAATATGCATAAAAGAGGGATTGCTGCCCAAATACACAAACATATTGATGCATGTTTCATTAAATAAAGTTTTGTCTAGTTATTTTAAGTATGTTCTTTTCATATTGTCTGGTAAGCTTAATAACATTATCATTGAAAGACGAAAGGAAATCACCATATTGATACATGTTTAAATCCAATCTAAGCTTTTGGCTTACATAAGCCATTATCAAAGATGACAATTACTTTTCAATATATCAACCAATACATGGACAAAACAATAATGATAGTCTGATTTTGTTGCATGAAAAATTTCAAAGCTACGACTAACTTGTGTATACGAGATGCAGAAGCAAAAATCGTGTTGCAGCTTCTGATGTTGTTTTAGGCATTTAAAATAACATGCCTGGCTGCATACACAATTCTGGAAAATCCTTGTTTATACCTAAACATGAAAACAATAAACAAGAACTAAAAATTCTTGAAGCTATATGCATAAAACAGTTGAAACCTAACCTAAACAAAATAAACTATGAGATCTCCACAAATATTCTTAAATGCCTATAATTGATAACAGAAGCTATTGGTTTATACCAATGGCTTCCCATACTTAATACTTCTCGTTTTCACTCTCACATGGTCATGTGTGATGTCATGAGCTGCAACACAATTTTTGCTTCCGCATCTCATATACACAAGTTAGTTGTTGATTTGAAATTTTATTGTTTCAGCCGTGTATTGTTTGATATATTGAAATGTAATTGTCATCTTTGATAATGGCTTATGTAAGCTGAAAGCTTAGATTGGATTTAAACATATACAATATGGTGATTTTCTTTTGTCTTTCAATGATATTGTTATTAAGCTTATCAGACAATATGAAAGGAACTTACTTAAAATAAATATACAAAACTTGTCTATATTATTTAATGAAACATGCATCAATGAAAAATTGCTGCTTAAATATACACTATATATATATATATATATATATATATATATATATACACAATTCTATTATGTTGTATGAAAGATATTTGATGTAATATTCTCATCCTTTTTATGCAATGCTTTTGCCAATGTCATCTTCATATTAAAAAGCAAAGATCCCATTGATTGAGAAAAACAATGTTGTTCATTGTAACTTGAAGAAGCAAAATATTTTCTTAAAATTAATTATATTTGACAATTTGATGTATTCTTGGCATTTATAAATTTGAAGTTGACATTAACAGTAAGATTTTTTTTTTTTTTGTACATATGAATATTGGTTTTATAAGTATACAAATGAACTGAGGATGTCTTTTTTGTCCTGGTTTATATTACTTTTTCGAAAGAAAGAGTTCAGAACTACTAATTGACCTTTGACCTTATTTTTAGGAAAACAGTTTTAACAGCTGTTATTCTTGAATTTTTTTCTCTCAAAAATTTTGAGAACATATTGTGGTGTCTTATCTACATTGTGATAAAAGGAAAGTCTTGTTTGCTATGCAACCTTCTTTTTAAGATAAATCTTTTTTTCTTTCAAAATTTATAGTTTTATTCGAACAAAGTCCCAATAAACAAAAAACAATTTTATCATTTTTTTTTCTATCCTCTGTCATTGTATGTGCGCAATAACTCTTAACACGCTATCAATTCTCATTGGGGATTAAGAGGATCAGCATTTTAAGAGGGCCTTAATACTGCAAATTATTTCAGGAATGTCATTTTACTGATATGACTGGCTGATGAAATGAGATACAGGGAGGGTTGGTGTCATGACTTCCTCAGTTTAATTAGTGGTGATAAGAATGGGTCCTCCTAACATTTTGTTTTAGTTTTGTCTTTTTGGGTTCATCTCCCCCCCTCCAATCATTTCATGAATCATGAAATTCTTATATATTTTTTGTAAAAAACGAACTTTATAGCCTTTCAATTTTTTTTTGCATGTCCCCTGTGAATATGCAGTATTGTGGTATATGCAGGATTGAGTGGTGATGAATGTGTTCTTGTGGGTCATGAGTAAATTGTATTGAATGAATGGGTTGTGAGTCTGATTAACTAGGATTAGGATAGCGAATGAAGATCAGTCCCTCCATATTTCCCCCCCTTGGCCTTGTGCCACAATTCTTTATTATTCAGAATAAATCTCAGATTACTATAGAGTAGAGTTGGGACCTTTTTAACCTCAGAATTTGTGGGAAAATTGAGCTCCAATTTCACATTTATTTATATAGATAATGTAAAATAAAAGAAAGTACCTTTTGTGACTTTCATTGTCAACAAAACCATTAGCAAGAAGAGATTTTGCTGAAAGCTAAATTTATGTGGGAACCAATCAAGGTTTGAAAAGTGAAAAGGAAAACATTTTTTTTTTTTTTTGTACTGTATTACGTAAAGAATTTAATCTTTTGTCTTATATGAATGTCAAATGACGTCCTTTATGATGAGATGTGAATGAAAAAATATTCTTTATATTCTTTGAATAAAGTTTGAAAAAGGAAGAAGAAAAACATGCAATTTTCAGATCAGTTATCAAAGAATGATTCTTTTGAACAAGTATCCTTATCTTTGTGATTTCTCTTGCATTGCTAGATATACGCTGACCAAATAGTTATGACAAAAGCAATAAAGACGAAGATGCTAGACCAGAGCAACAACTGAATAATTCTATATAAGAATTTATTAATTTTTAGACTGTAGTCTTGTAGAGAAAATTTAATTTGGGGGCAAAATATTGAGAAAATTTGCACGTTGGTTATTTTTTAATGCAAAGCAATTTAGACAAAGAAAAAAGTATGTTTTGCTATTTTTGAATAGTGTTTAATCCATTTCTACATTTTTCTAAAATATTGTGGGGGGAAATTTTTTTAAATTTTTAATTTGTTCTACAGAAGGATGCTGAGAATACCATGGACTGAACATGAGACTAATGACAAAGTTTTAAGTGAAATGGAAACAAAAGGGAAACTTATACTTAGATTCAGAAAGAGACATTTGAATTTTTTAGGTCACATAATGAGGTGAGAGAGAACTTGGAAAACTTAACACTGAACATACTGAAGTCAAGAGGGACGGAGGAAATCAGTGAGCAACCTTCCTAACAAGCTTGTGCAAATGGATGACAGAACAGGGAGTGGTATGGATGGTGAAAAAACAAACTTTACTTAGAGCTACAAAGGATAGGAAGTTGTGGAGAGTCATGATCGTTTATATCATGTATGGACATATTAGTTGTAACTTCTCTGCTTGACTGTTAGTTTAAATTATATTATGGCTGTGGATAAAGCAGTGTAATGGTGTAGTTTGTGTCTAAATATTGGTTGTGTCAAGGATTTTTCTAAGGTCAAATGACTTGAGTATTGTCATCCCAATATGTTGATCTATGAATAGCCACACTTTTCATTATATTTTTGTTTAGGAGGTTGCTTTTAAGATTGCGAAAAGCATCAATTATTACTTGATGAATTACTTGATGTATTGTGATATAAAGATTAAAATTGTAGAAGTGCTGATATCCAACTTCTGAGCAGGAAATAATGTCAAAAAAAAAAAAAGAATGTTCTGATTTTAATCTTATTTTCCATTGTTTTCTTGAATAGAATATATTTGTATGTTGTTCAATACTTTATATCTGCCCAAGAAATCATTATATACCTCATGTTTGAGATTTCTAGTGGAACAACAAATTCAGTTCACAGATGCTCAGATCTTATAATATATGAAGCACATTTAAAAGAATTTCACAAAAAGGTCCCTATGTTTGAAAAAACAGTTGATGTGACTCATGAATGAAAAGAAGAATATTTACCATTTATTCTTACTTTAAATTGTGGAAAACTCTCCTACAACTGTCTTGAAGATTTACATTTGGGTAATTTCAGAGGGAATATTTCTGGAATACAATAATTCTTTCTCACTAGTAAATATATTATTGCAATTGAAGCTAAAAGTTAATTTAATCTTTCCCATCATGCATCATTGAGTTAAAAATGAACATTAACACAGATTTTCAAAACTATTACTCCTGTATGGGATGAAGAATGATCCTAAAATATTGTTTGAAATATTTCAGCACAGGCCTTCAAATTTTTTTTCTCTACTAGAAAATACGACCAAAAAAAAAAAATCTAAATTATTCATTACTCATTTTCCCAGTTTGTAATGTGAAATCAAATTCTGATTTCTATTTTACATTATCACTTTTAACAACTTAATAAAATACTCTGAAATATTTAGATTGTGTATCCTGTATAATATAAAAGTTCCTGAAGCTACGATCTTAGAGATTATTTGGGGTACATGGGTCAGATGGTTTTCAAGTGATGGAATTGTTTGTTTCAAAATGTCATAGAATATCGTTGTCTTTGGGTTTGCTTAAAGAGATTCACTTTCTTTGGTATCTGGATTTTGTTAAACATGCATCACTTGTTAGAAGTTGTCCCCTTCATCAAACCCTGCAGGGTGGGGACGATCAACACATGTAGTCAGTCTCTCAGTAAGTCTGTTTCAATGTTTATTCATGGAGTTATGAGCAATTGCTTGAAAATAGAAGTTTTGTCTTGTTTGTCATGGTAAGGTGATCTGGCATTGCTTGGGCTTAAAATAGCTTGTATATTATCAACTTTTAATTTTTTCTAATTCAGCATACTAACAGACATAGGTTATTTCTGGAATAATTTCACAATAATGATAACCAAACTATCTCTATATATGCGCACATACATACACAAATTTAATGTATATAAATAGACTATATGTAAACATGACAATGCCTAGGTATTAAATGAAACATTTTTTGTGGCAGATAGGCACCTTTTAATGTCAAACTCTTCTAAAGAAAGACAATATCTAAACATTGTAAGTATTTATCAAGAATTCTGTAGTATAGCTTTAGAATGAACAATGTACTTGACAAAAACATTTCAATTCTACAACCCAGAATTTTCAATTTGATTTGAACCTCCTACAAAAAAAAAAAAAAAAGAAAAGAAGCTCAACTCTCACACTGTAAGAGAGGGGAAAATAAAATCATTTTCTCAAAAATACAAAACTGTTACA
>CAHIKZ030000443.1:1375000-1445000 GCA_903632075.3 Acanthosepion pharaonis
AAGATCCAGCCAAATGAGGTCTCCTGGGTAAGATGATAAACTACATCTGACAGCAAGGCCTCTAATCAGGAGGTTTTGAGGAGCATGGAACTGCTTCTTGATTGCTGGTGTTCCCAGCTCCACCTTGACCTGGGGTGGTAGCATCTGGTAGCTATGGGCAAATAACCCCAAAACATTATGAAAATGTAAAAATAGGTTTTAATACTAGCAATACATTTTTGTAAAAAATTATTACCAGCAATGAATTTTGAAGTAAAAATTATTACCAGCAACATATTATTATCAGCAATACATTTTTACAAAATATTTCCAGCAATAAAAATTTTGTCAGCATTAAATAACTCATTGAGGTTGATATGCCGTAAAACCAACCAAACCAAACCTTGATGAACATTCATCCTTGTTTGTGAATAATGTGAGTTACCCTTAATTTCTTCATGATAAATGTCAAATCTTTTGTCAAGCCAATCTTTTTCATTTTAAGGAATCCTTAAAATCAGATTCTGCTCACATACTTTATATAATCATTAAAGGGAGCATTTTGTGTCTATTGTAGAGAGAATTTTAGTTGAATTGATCAAAATCTTTTTCTTTTTTTATTTATTTGTTCCGATGTTTATTATTTTAGTCTTTCTTTCTTCTCATTCTTCACAGTTTTTCATCTGCTTCATAGGACAATGACCCCCCCACACACACACTTAATACCCACAGGTTTTAAATTGCAAGATGCTTGCATGCCTTGTAAGCTGACATCTGAGAATACACATATAGCCACCCCCCCTTTCCAGACTTGACTGTTAAGTTTGTTTATTCTGGGAGGAGAATTCATTTGGAGTTTACACCAAAGTAACAACAAACTTTTATGTAATTTATTTAGTGTTTAATTTCTGAGACAAGTAATTGTCAATATCCTTTTATATTTTAGCAGATTTCCATTCCCTTTGCTAAATTTGACCCCTATTTCTGTACGGGAAGCCAATACACTGAGAGTATGGCTGTCAGTTTTTCAAGGTTGAAACGTTTAGACAAAACCAAATATATTAGAAGAAAATGAAGAATTATTGAGAAATCAAATGATTCTTTTTTTAACTTTTGACGTTTTGCTTTGAATATGTTTTAAGAAATGAAACAATTTAAAATAAAGCAATTTTTGTAGAAGTAATGTTTGCTCTAATAAATTCTTATCTATCTTCCTTGTAACCATTTGTGTGCTTGTAAAATGTTTATTAAATGTGAATAACTCAAAGATTTTTGTATCCCTGAATCTCATTTTATTCACCTTTGACTTCAATGAAGATAAAATCGAATGGGAGGGAAAAAATAAATATTTCTAGTCTAAGTTAATGTGGAACCCAAGTTGCTATTTTCTTATTTTTTCCTTCTAAATAACACAATATATTTGATTGATTACACACGTAATAAAGAGTGAATGTCAAATAGGCATTTAATCTATCATCCCCCCTTAGATATGGGTTAAATAGTAGGACTTTTATCTGGAAAATCATTTTTATCCCCAAAAACTGTTAATGCAATATTCACAAAAATATTCTTACTATCCAAAATAATGTTTTGGCTTTAAATAACCTACAAAGAGGTGATAAACCATAAAAATCAAAGATGATTTTAAGATTTTTCTAACTTGATGTAAAAGGAGGTTCTGGAAAATTTTACATCAACCAAAGAGTTTTGTGCTTTTAAATATATATTTTAGATAAAAATGAACAGATTTTTAAAACTATTTTAAAAGTTTAAATAATGTTGTAACCTAGGGAAGGTTTCTGAATAGAATAATCACACAAAGGTTGGTAATGACACGAACAACACATAAGATTCGCCAGAGGAGTGTAGAAGTAGTAGTCAACTGAATTCCACAATGAATCTTCAATTGCAGATCAACATACAGTATTTACTACTGTATTTATGTGAATGGGGACAAACCCATTATCGTCCATAGGTATGCTACAACAAATAATAATCAAGTTTATTAGAAATTATTTTAAAAATATTTATTAATCATTTCCTTAACTAATTTTTATAAATTTCTATTTATATGTGATTGGAGAAGGACACAAAATCTTTAAAAGATTTAATCCTGAAAATATTTTCATTCAACATTTATTTTGCATCAAAATATAAAATTAGATTTTTTTTTTCCTTTCAGTCATGATTTATAGAGAAAATAAATTTGACAAATTTGATATAAAACATGCTGTAAAGAAGTTGAACAGCTTTTTGTTTTTAATAAACATTTCATTTGAAGATTTTTTTTTTTTTAATCATTTGTATAAAAAGCACAATGAATAAAATCAATAAAGTTTAATTCTTTTTTGAGGGAAAGTGACTGAGTTTTCAGGGTTTTTAATTTTTTTTTTTTTTTTTTGCATTTCAAATAAACCTGTCTAAATTTTACAATGAGATCCTTACATGTATATATAGCTACTTACTTTTTGCATAGATTTTACTTACACGGATACTTTTTACTTCTCTGTAAACCTTTATTTATATTTAGATACTTGTTAGAATTTTGTCTTGCATGAAGGCAGCTTGTGTTTCATTCTCAGGAACATAGCAACAAATATTTTATCTTTTTTCTGGTTGTTGATTTTGCTGTTTAAAAATATTCATTTTTATCTTGGAATTATTTTTGGTTGAAAAATGGCAAAACAGATGAAAGATGAAACAGAGGAAGAAAAGAAAAATAATTTTTAAAATTGTTATTTGTTTTTTGTGTTGTGTGATTTTTATAATCACTATTACTTAATATAACATTAAAGAAAGAGCATAAAAATAAATTATAATGATCATTTAGTAAACATTTAAGAAAAATAAAGACCTAATGAAAAGCATCTTATCAACTTGCTTAAAACAAAGTCCTTAATAAAAGTATGATGCTAGCTATGATGCATGAGTGTGACACATGGAAATTAAGAAAATTGCTTGAAAACACATTCAAAAATAAACCCATCCTGGGTATGATGATAAACTACATCCGACAGCAAGGCTTCTGATTGGGAGGTTTTGAGGAGCATGGAACCACCTATTAATTGCTGGTGTTCCCAGGTCCTCTCTGATCCGGGATGGTAGCACCAGTTAGGCTCCAAGTTATGGGCAAATAGTTAACCCCCAAACTGGGGTCAAAACATGTAAACATAGGTTTTAATACCAGCCGAACTTTTTTGTAAAAAATTATTACTAGTAATAATTTTTTGAAAACCAGCAATACATTTTGGGAAAAAATATTACCAAAAATACATTTTGAAAAAAAAAATATTACCAGCAATAAAAATCTTGATGGCATTAAATAACCCATTGAGGTTGATATGCTGTAAAACAAACCAAGCCAATCAAAAATGCAGAGACCAATGCAATTGCTTTTGTTAGCAAATGAAAAAAAAAAACTAAGAACATTTTATTATGGTCTTAATATTTCCAAAATATATTGACACACTCTGAATTGAGTTGACACATTGTTTTGAATTTTTTAATGCAAATTAAAATTACATTTTTGCTTAAGGAAAAAAAACTGCTGTAATCTTTTTAATATCTTCCAATTATTCTTGGCTTTTCTATTTGGTCCAGTATGTTCGTCTTGGTTATAATACTCCTAATATTTTGGTCATTGTTCCCTCTGAAACAAATATCTGTCATATTATTATTCTTCATTCTATGGGGATTTGCAGAGGAGAGGCTAAAATAAGGCATAGCTGAACCTATATAGTAAGTTTGTTGCTTACAAAGGGACTTATATCAATGATGATATGGAAAAGAAAGAGCTTCTAAAAACTTTCATACTCACATCATAAAATTGAACATTATACAAATTAAAGTATCATGAACTTGGCACATCTTATCACTTTGAGAATATCTAAAATATACAGGTTGTTACTACTCCCAAGGTTTTTTATTCTGGTAAAGACAACTTTAAGAATTGACTGATGCTTGAAAAGTGAATTATTTTCTGTCTCTACAAACACCGTGAAACACTGAAAGAAAAAACAAAGGCTTAACGTTGCATAAGCTAATACAAAATATGTCTCAAATAACACGGAAATTCAAAGGTGACCGATATGTTACAACCTACCTTGTGTACTGTCTAACCAGAAATCAAGAGTTGGTTTAAGCCCTACCAAGCTTCTTTTCTAAGCAAGGGTACAGCAACTCTTGGTTTGTTTCCCCTACAAAATATGGTGGTTACCACATGACCAGTGCAGATTGAATTATGGGATTCCTATTAGTACTTAATCCCTTTGTGCCATCCCTGAGATTGCTACCCAGGATATTTTGTTATTTTAGTTCATTTTCTTCTGTGTTGTAAGGCAGGTGAATTTTTTATGGATGGTCATGTTAAGTTGAATAGAATTGTCATTGAACTAACAAAGATGAGGCATATGTGATTGTGCTGTGAGTAAATGGCTTAAATCTTGTTCCTCTCATTAATTTTGATTCACTATAGAATAATTCTGCAAGTTTCAAACCTATTTGAATCCTAATCCTTTTAGATATTTTCTTTTTTTCCTGATTGCAAATCTTCAAATTTCTTTGAAAATATAAAAAAATTGGTATCAAATATGTTGGAAAATCTCTTCTTTTTGATGTCAGGTGTATGGCTAAATTTTTATAAAATATTTGTGTACGCATGAATCCCATACTCAATCGAAATTACTCTGTTGAAAATGATCCATGTGTTAAACTTATTTTTCATAAGATTTTTTTTCTTGACTATTGCAATTATTTTTTTTATTCCTTTTTTCTTTTTCTTCTTTCAAAACATTGGCTTTGACATCAGTGAGATGAGATTATATATCACTTTTTTTATGTTTTGAGTTACTTTTCTTCATATTTCTTCTTTCTTAAACCAAAAGATTCGGTGAATGAATTGTTCTCACTTTTTTTTTCTCTCTCTCTCGAGACATTCATTTAATTTTGGCTCATAAATGAAAATATCTCTGGAATATCCAAAAAGTTCCAGATTGCACTACTTCCTTTGTATTCTTGCAAATGCCACAAAACCAAAAAGGAAATCTCTCTAATGTTCACATTATGTTCCAAAGAAGGAAGAGTAGTGGGGGGGGGGTAGTATAATCTTTTAAATATTTTCAAAAAAGAGAATATAAGAAGCAGAAGAGAATGAAAGTTGACTTTGTGCATGGCTGGTTGATAACAACTGCAATTATGTTGAAATCAAATTGTAGTAGTAGTAAAAATATTTATTATTATTATTATTATCATCATTTCAATCTCTTGGCCGCCATTTTGACTATTATCCCACCTCTTATCTATGGCTAGTGTTTATTACTCTTCACTCTAAAATGACATTGAGTGGATGGGTTGGGATAGCAGATATTTTCTTTTTAATTCATTTCAATCAAGAGTTATTAGATTGTTGGTTGGGACTCATATAATTCCCTCCACTTAATTTCATCATTCTCTTTCTCCATGAATATTTCTGTATTCTCTCTTTCTCCATATACTTCCATCATTGGTTTTCTCTCTCTCTTTCTGCTTACTCTCTTTATTTGCAGTTTCTCTCTCCCTCTCTTTTTCTGCTTACTTTCTTTATTCAAAGTCTCTTTCCCTACCCCTCCTCCACACCCACTACAGAAACATTTGCTGAATATTATCCAGAACCTGCCAACTGAAAATTACCTTCTGCTGTCAATTCTGTGCTTGTCATTTTTTTTTTGTTCCTGCCAATTTCAAAATCTAATTTTTTTCTTGTTAATCCCAGTTTTTCCCTTAAAAATTTGGCAATGCCTCTTCCTCAGCACTCTACCTGTATCTCGTGGCTTGCATACAAATCATGAGAATTGAATTCTTCTCTTCCATGATAAACGGCTGTCAGAAAGTGTTCAGGTGATTTTTCTGTCAGCATTAACAAAATAGAAATATTTTCCATGTAAATTGATAAACTCTTCAAAACATTCTTCACTTGTCTTCTTAACTTCCACCCCCACCTCTGACCCTGTTCCAAGGCTGAGCAGTCTACTTTTGGGGGTTAATGTCAAATAAGTAACCTTGTGTTCTGAATAAAATGCTGAAAGCATTAGAATTATTCTTGGTTCTGGTCTCGGTCAATGATCAATAGGGTTTTTGTGGGACCTCCAGAAATATTCTTTATCTGATCACGCTCTTTCAGTGTGTTTACCGAAATATATTTTCCTTTGACCTCTTTAAAGATATATTTCCCCAAATAGTTTATTATGAAGAAAGGGTACATGAATATCAGAATCAGCATACAGTTTGAAAAAAAAAACCCAAAAAGTTTTCTATCAAATAGTCTCTTCAAAAAGATTAGAAGTTACCCCCCTCACCCCCTCCCATCTGTTAGTAAGTAGCAACAATATAATTAGGTATCTCCAATGTGGACAAATAAGAATCATGAAAAAAATGCCACAAACTTAATAAAAACAGTTTTATCATCAAAATCTGTATTATTAAGAGGAAAGACCAAAGGATTTTTTGATCCTTTTTAGAACCTTCAAAATTTTTGTTAAAAATTTTGTTTTTCTTGAATAAATTAGTATAGGAAATTTTTGAATCTTTTTGTGGTGAAAAAAACATTGATTTGGAAGAATGAAATAATTGTTGGATTTTAATGAAACTTTCAGGACTTATTCACAAATAAATGAAATTACTTTAAAAAGTCTTGATAAAAATATTTGTTTGTATATCTGTTATCCCCCAGTTATGAAATTTTGAGAAATTCCTTTTTATAGAGTTTAATGTTTATATTAGTTATAAGCACATGTCTTTGGAGAATTTAAATCCTAATTTTTTTTTTATGAGATTGGACTCTGTTACTGAAAATCTGCACTGAATCATAAAATAAAAAGATACAATCAAACTAAGACATTATTTAATTACTAAAACTTTTAATTGCTTTTATATTATGCACACTTTTGACTTAAGAATATTTCTTTTTATGAATAATTTTTTTAAAAACCTTTTTAAGACCTTCAAAATTTTGGTTAGAAATATTGTTTCTCTTGTGTCAATGTAGTGCTATAAATTAGAATGGGAAATTTAAATGTCTTTTTGCAGTAAAAAAAAAAACACTGATTTGGAAATTTTTACAAAAACCAGATAACTGTTGGATTTTAATGAAACCTTCAGAACTTATTCACAAATGAATTAAATTATTTTTGTAATTTAAATCAAATATTTTTTTTTGATTAAACAGGACCTCCAGTTACCAAAAATGTGCTCTGAATCATAAATTAAAAAATGCAATAAATGTAAGCACATTATTTTAATTGCTTTTATGAATAAAGTATATTATGGATACTATTGTTTTAAGAAATAATTTTTCTTGATGAATAATGAATTTTACAAAATTGTTTTCACTTTTTAAAATTTTAATTAGAATAGTTTATAAACATTTAAATCTTTTAAAATTCTGTATTAATTTTGTACCGGTTTGGTGATACTGTTATTAAGTAATAAACTATATTTACTAATTATACACGGAAAAGTTTACTACAATTCAGTGACCACACCCCAGTATTTTAAAAAGAATTTGGAAATTTTTTGTGTGAGTATATACGTGCCAATTTTTGTACATAATAACATTCATGCACATTATCATTGGTAATTATAGTAAATTTTAAGCCAAAGTAGCTAAAATTCAATAAAATGCTTAGAATATTTTCCCAAATTTTTAGGGTTGCTGAACAGTTAAAAAAAATTATACGAAAAATTACATTATATTCATAAAGTAATTTTTACAGATATGTATCCTGTAAAAAAAATTTCCAGACATAAGTTTATCAAGTTGTCAACACCTCATAAAAACACATACCTCTCTGTGTTAAAAAATGCTTTTTTGCAATGTTTTAAACTAGAAGTAAGTCATATTTGTTTAAAATCAGATTAGTTAAGCTTTAAATCAGCTAATCTTTCTCAAATAAAGTTTCAGAAAAGTATATTTTATTTGTGAAAGATTTTTTAATAAACAGAATTATGTTATGCTGAAGGATTTATAAATATAGCTGAAACAATCTTTTTTTTTTTTTTTTTTTTTTTTGAAAAAATAAAAAAAAAACTCATTTCAATATTGATTTAGTTTGAAATGCAGCAAAGTATTTTTCTTATTGGAAATATCAAATTTAACCCATTAGCTTGAAGTTAAAACTAAAATAAAAGCTTCAAGAAAGATTTTTCATTTTTATAAATTCATTTTAAATTTTAGGTATTGCTTTTCTTTGAAGGCCCCTAAATATAATTTATTATTCATTTCATTGTCTGTTTGGCGTGTTGATTTTTCAAGCGTAGCTTAGATGTGGCACAAGGTCGAAAGTATGGGGCACCCAGTGAGGATCAAACTCACTACTCAGTCGTAATTGTTCTAGCAAGACAAGATTGCTAACCATTACACCACCTCGAGGTGCCCAAAAGTGATTTTCCAAGCATAGCTTATATGTGACACAAGGCCGAAAGTATGGGGCACCTAGTGAGGATCAAACTCACTACTCAGTCATAATTGTTCTAGCCAGGCAAGCTTGCTAACCATTACACTGCCTTGAGGTGCCCCTGTCTCTCTAGTATGACTTGGTGCTTTTGTCACTTTGAGGTGATGACTGAGATTTTGGGCCTTTATATTTTTCATATTAATATTCTAAGACCGTAATAATCTCGGATTATTTTCTTGTACTTCATTGGCCAGTTGTAAAATCCTGTGTGACGAGCATTGGATCAAACTATACCTCTGAGGATTTAGTTCTACAAAGCTTCTGCAAGTGATTACTTTTGATAATTTTCACTTTTGCAAGCGTAAAGAACAAAAGCTTTTTAAAAAATTCCTAAAAATCATTGAAAGTCTCTCTCTACAGTTTAATTTGTTTGTGTAGCTGTAGCTTTTTTTTCTCTTTTTTTCTTTTTCTTTTTTAATCAAAACAATTTTTATAGAATCAACTCCTATATTCATATGGCTTTTTCACTTCATTCAAATCTTTCATTCCGTTTCTTTGATTCTCTGCTATTGTCCACAGTGTCAGCTCTAGGGTTGCTGGCACCCCAGGAAAGCTGAACTTTGATGCCCTTACATGTATAATTTAAAAAAAAATTTTCATAAGGAGAAAAGCTGAAAATGTAGAATAATAAGTTTATTACAATAAACAACTTAATACAAGCTAAAGAAAAACATTCATTATCCTACCGAAAACATTTTTTCTAGCTTTTAGATCTGCAAATCTTTTCATGGCTCTTTCTGCACCTATCTTCTTTCAGTGAGTTATGTGCCATGTGTCATACATGCTTAGGCAATCATGTATCTTTCAATAGATGACTGACGAGGCAGATTTTTTTTTTTTTCCTTTTCCCGCAGTAGGTTACCAATTCTTTCTGCAGTAGATCAATTGACATCCAAGGCTATAGAACCCAGTCTGTCCTTCTATTTACCCATAGCTGGGGAGAAAAGAAGAGGATTCATACCTTTTCCAAGAGTATTAGCATGTAAGTGAATGTAATGGATTTGACTGGAATTTGAACTTGGCTCAACCGATTACTCAATCCATGCCACTATCCATTACTCTTCTTTACAAGATCATTTTCTGTTGAAAAAATAGCCAAAGAATTTAATGTTTTTATAAGCCTGAGTTTTGGAAGATCTCAAAATCATGACATGGTAGCATGGTGGGCTCTCATTTTTGATGGTGACCTGGGTGACTGTCCAAATTGCCAGTATCTTGACCTGCACCTGCTTGTCCATTTGTATTCTTTTTTGTTCTGATAACTTTTCAAATATTTTTGTGCCTAAATTTGTGCAAATAATTAAGTACATTTGTATGTGTGTGTGTATATATATATATATATATATATATATATATATATATATATATATATATAACCTTGATTATACACCATTTCGTATTATTAATTGGCGTGGATCAATTAACTAAAAATCTGTGGTAATTAACAATCATATGTACAGTTCTAATGGTTTCCCACACAGAAATGTGAGACAAAAACTGGCAAGCGATATTGAAGATTAAAGAAGGTTGTTAAAGTTCCCAGTATAGCCAATACATAAGCTTAATTTGCTGTTAACTTAAAAGAACCAATACAAAGAAAAATTACCAGATATCATATTTTCATGAATAAAGATTATTTTTCTTTGAACTTCAAAAGACATCAGCTTAAAGAGATTAAATGCTTTGTATATATATATATATATATATGATAATTAATTCACCAATAAAATCATTAGCTTAATGTATGTAATATTTTCCAATACAAGTAAAAGTATTACACAAGAGAAAATGAACATCAAACATTTAGCAAAATTCTTTTTGTTAGCAATACATAGGTTAATCAAAATGTACATATTTTGACAACATTCCAGTAATGTTTCTTTGATGAGGAAACATACAAGGATTAATAGCCAAATTATGACAACAATCAAAGTTATTATAAACAATGTACCTGAGTCCTGTTGTCATCAAAAAATCTTGGTTAGATCAAATACTTAATGAAATGTCTAACTAAAGGTATATACAGTGATGAAGAAAAATCATGATACACTCTTATATTGTCAGTAAAATTTGCTTCTTGAAAAAGTTGACTTGTTTCATTGACAGTTGGAATTTAACAAGTGTAGTGATTAGGTTCCTTATTATTTAAGTATTCATCACATGGATTTAATAGAAAACCTTATTTAGTGCAATGGAAAATATTGTTTCTTTTAAAATCTGAACCTGTTGAGCCCTGACCACCACTTTACCAGTGGTAGAGAAAAATGACGTAATGCCTTAGAGAAAAATGCTATTTTTAGCCTTCCATCATTGCAATGTAATTCTCTTTATTAAAATCTCTGAAAAATAAAATTTACTTTTCTGAACCTTTATTTGAGGAATATTAGATTGATTTAAAGTTTAATCAGTCTGTTTTGAAACTAATATTACTTACTTTAAACCTTTGAGCCCTGACCACTGCTGTAGCGGTGTTAGAGAAAAATTATGTAATACCCAGCCACCGGTTGAATGGTGGTAGAGAAAAATGACTTAATGTCCAGCCACCAGTTGCACGGTGGGTAGACACTTGTAACTATTCATATATATACCGTGAAACATTATATACCAATTATTTGTGAATTTTGACTTGGGTGCTCAGGCAGGAGGGTTAAAATTGTTCAGGACTGCAGGGCTCATAGGGTTAAAAAGAGTGGAAGGACAAAAGAAAGAAAGAATAAAGCATAAAAAGAAACAATAGAAAAGAAAGACAGAAGAGAAAATTGAGAGAAAAAGATAAAGAAATAAGGAGAGAGGGAAAACAAAAAAGAATAAGAAATGAGTGCGAGAAAAAAGTTAAGAATAAAGAAAATATTAAATAGAAGACATTGATATTATAAGGAAGAAAGGATTGTTGATTTGTTAACCCTTTGATCCCTGACAAATGCTTTACCAGTGGTAGAGAAAAAAAATGACTTAATGCCCAGTCACCGGTTGAAAAGTGGTAGAGAAAAATGACTTAATGCTCAGCCACCGGTTGAACGATGGTAGACACTTGTAACTATTTTTATATCTACCATGAAACATTATATACCAATTATTTGTGAATTTTGACTTGGAAGCTCAGGCAGAAGGGTTAAAATTGTTCATGAACACAGGGGTCAAAGGATTAAAGTTGTGTTATTTAAATATATAACCTAAACTGTAGGTCAAAAGTTTTGGGTCCTCCTCTGGATTAAATAATCAATAAGTTTCATACCTTCTTTGGTTTAATTAAATCCTACTAAGTGAGGATGCTGAAACTATTTAACCAATTTGTGCATGGCATCCAATTTTTTAAAGAGTGGGTTACCTAAAATTTTAAATCTGTCAACCCTAAGATTAACATTAGCCAGCAAGATAGATGAGACAAAAAGAACTAAAATTTAAAGGAAACTTTATACAGTAAAGTGTTAATTTCATTATTATTATTATTGAGTATATGATAAAACTCTTCAGGAAGAGGTAGTCTCTCTGGCCTAAACTGTGCAAGTAAATTAGTTTTGAAAAAGGCATGCAACCTTTTTAGATGTTTCTTCAAAATCCAGGTGTAAGCTATAAACATTTGTCTTACTTGCATGCTTACTTGACAGCAATGTGTCTGACTTTTAGTTCACATCAATGTAAGAATTTGATAGTTTGGGGCTAAAAATGTACAAAATCTTTTATTAAAAATACTGTTTTACGGAAAAATTTCAAACTAAAATCATCAAAATTTCTATTTGTTAAGGATTGATGAGGTAGCAGAAAATTTGTTACTGAATTCTGATCAATGTTTTGTCCAGTTTTATAAATTTCTGATGCCACATTTTATTATGTACACCAAAATTTTATAATTTTACAGTTATTATAAAAATAAATAGAAATAAAAATGTAGTGATTAAGTAAATAGAAAAGGGGTACATCAAGTTCATTTAAATTCAAACAAGTTCTTTTTAAATTCATTATTTTTGTGACTTTTCATTCCAAGAGAAAAAGAAATTTAGTTGAATTTCTAAAATTTGAAAGCTGACAAATATATCATCTAAATCTTTGTAAAAAAAAAAAAAAAATCAACAGTAAAAGGAAGAAATTAGTCAAATGTTTTTTTAAAAAAATGTAGTAATTTAAAGAAATAAAAAGTCAAGTCTTTAATGTACATAAGAATTAAATTTCTTGTAAACTGAAACTCTGAATAGTTTGAAAGTAATTAGACTGTGAAATACGTTATATAACAAAATTCACTTGGGAATTATGAAAATTTATTTTGTTCCTTAAATACATTATATTTTCAGTGAAATTGCTTCTTGACGTAGATGTCCAAGTATAATATGGAAAGACTTCTACAATATCATGACGAACATTGAGAACAAAATATTATGTTGATGCCTGCAAAAGTAGTTCTTATTCTCATTTCCAAAAATGGCTCTGATGGTTGCATCTCCATTGAATATGATGATGC
The DNA here is from genome assembly GCA_903632075.3 of Acanthosepion pharaonis. Classification (NCBI taxonomy): domain Eukaryota; kingdom Metazoa; phylum Mollusca; class Cephalopoda; order Sepiida; family Sepiidae; genus Acanthosepion; species Acanthosepion pharaonis. The sequence goes on from CAHIKZ030000443.1 coordinate 1,387,925, forward strand.
TATTTTTCTTGTCACCTTCAACTGGTTTGCTGAGCAAGAATAAAATGATTTAACATAAAAACATGTTTTTCAGAATATTTTCAAATAAAGTTAACATTGCAATTTTTTTTCTGTTCAAGTTTTGTGGTGGAAAATGCATTCTTCACTCTGCAACATTTTTCTCATGGATGCAACATTATAATCTTGTTACTATCCTATTGCTCTTTTTGAAATATTCTAAATGGCAAATGTTCAGATGAGATCCAATCTTTAGATCCACCAATTCAGACCTTTACTGCTTGGATACACCATGATACATCCTGGGCACCTCAATGTGGTGTAATGGCTTGCAAGCTTGTCTCGCTAGAACAATTGCGACTTAGTAGTAAGTTTGATCCTCACTGGGTGCCTCATACTTTCAGCCTTGTGCCACATCTGAGCTACGCTTGGAAAACCACTACACCATGATACATCCTCAGAGTTGAACCATCCTACTTTCTTCCTTATTCCAATTAAAGAACAAAGTTCCACAGACACCCAAGAACTTTTATTTTGTGGAACAAACTCCTGTATAGATGCTTCCCTGAACTCTACAATCCAAACCTTTTCAAGTCAAGAGTCAATTATTATCTATCCTCCTTATCCTCATAAACTTCACTTCCTACCACCTCTTCTTAAATTCATATCCCACTTCATTCAGTAGCCCACTACCTTGAGTGGCTCTTAGGTCTTGTGTTGGGAGAAATTGAGTAAAAAAAAAAAAAAAAATTAAAAACTCTTAAAATGTGAGAGATTAGAAGGCAATGGTTTTTACAAAGTCAATGTAAATTTGATGGGCCTAGTTATCTATTGGGTTGGTGCATAATTATCAGGCGTTTTTTAAACACTATTTATTATGAAAAAAGAAACAATTCAACAATAACATTTTTAAATGATTATTTCGGAGCATATGATTATTGACATCAATTTTTATAACCTGAAAATAAAATATTTTTATTAAAAAATGTAAACAAAACATCAATTTTTATTAACAAATAACTCGCCTATAAAAACACCTGATAATTATGCACCAACCCAATATTAGTGTGTTCTGTTCAATATAAACACTGGGGGAGGGTATTTCAGTAATTATTAATTATTCAGAAATAACATTGTCTAATTTTAGCTTTAAGACATGAGGTTAATATAATATTGATAGGATTTTGCCTTTACATTGTATTATTGATTTGAATATTGATCTTTTTATTTTTTACAGGTGAGTACCAGTTTTATTCCAATCTGAATTTGGTCAGGTAAAAGATTTCCTTTTTTTTCTTTTCTCCAACAACAAAGAAAAAAAGCTTTTGCTTGTGTTCATTCCACTTGACTCCTGACTTAATCTTTGAAATTAGAGTCATTTGAAGAATCCATTCTTGTTTTGCTTTTCAAAGAACCAAACAATTTAAGAAAAAGGAGAGAATGCCTAATTCCCAGTGAGACATGAATGCATTTTTGGGTCATCTTTGTAAAAAGAGAGCATTGCAATACCATCTACATTCTGAGGAATTTTTTTTTTTTTACCTCCCGAGTTTCTTGCTACAGAGCAGTATATTTAAATAGGCAAGGGATTTCGTATTCATGCCTTTCCTATTGTTATTAATACAGAAGAACTTTACAAACATGTTTCTCAGGTTAAATTTTATAAACTTGTCAGGTATTCTGTTCTGTACATATGTGTGTTCTCTATTTTTACAGACACACTAAAGTGGTATCATTATGTTCATAGCCTGCATAATTATTTGAGGAAGATTCACCATTGAATTGAGTGTCTTGACAAGGAAGGTCATTGTTGGAAAACATTATACTATGGACTTATTGATGTACCTGTGTTTGTATGTGTGTGTAATTGCTGACACCTCCTGATGAGTGGATGGAACAGAAACTCTAGAATTGAAGTGCTGAATATAACAATCAATTATCTGTCTATATTTCTGAGATGAGGTATTATGTTCACTATTTACATTATTCGGACTATTGTCCTCATCTTTGTAGCGATATTTATTACAACGTTTTGGCCATTGTATGCTCTGGCCTTCTTCAGTATCTTTCTATATTTCTGAGATGAGGTATTATGTACACTATTTACATTATTCGGACTATTGTCCTCATCTTAGTAGCCATATTTATTATAATGTTTTGGCCATTGTATGCTCCGGCCTTTGTCAGATGACAGGACCCAAAGAGTGTGAGTTCAGTACCCGGTTAAGGCAGTGGAGAAGTTACAGAGGGGATTTAACAGGCGATAACTCATAACTGACATCCATTAAACATGACACGTGGAATTAGAACAGTCTACCCCAGTGAGCGAAATAAAGGGTTCAGTTCAACATCCCAACAACCTGAAGAAGACCAGAGCATACAACGGCTGAAACGTTGTAATAAATATGGTGACAAACATGAGGACAATAGTCCGAATAATGTAAATAGTGAACAATCAACTAAATGAGAAATTTTATTTGTATTAATTATATATAATGATTAATATGAGTAAAAGTTTGTGACTTAGCTGATTGATGTTACCTTTAGAATCTTGACTCCAGAGTTTCATAGGCGAACATGTCCATCCACTTTTCAGGGGATATCAGCAACTGACTGCTTATACTTTGTATTTTTTCCTTTTCATTGTAAGTTTTTTTTGTATTTTTTGTGTTTGTGTGGGCATGCAGCCATTTTTTATACATACATACATACATACACACCACACACACACACACACACACACACAATATGTATATATAAGTAAAAAAAAAATTGCAGTAGCATTTTCCTTGATAACTAGGGCTAAAATGTCATCAAAGGAGTCAGCATCATATGAGGTGCTCTGGACCTATGCCACCATGTGGTGTGCTACTCTATGTAGTAAATGCGAGGAGTTTAAAAGTGTTGTTAAGTTGATGCGTTACACATGAATCCACAGTAACACTTCTGTTGGTAGTGATAGCATGTCTTTTGTTTGTGGCAGGGAATCTAATATTGGGCTTAATAGCTGCTCTAGGCAATGACTATAATTGGAAACAAGAAAGCAGATATTGCATGCAAACACACACACACACACACACACATATATATTACTTATTCGAAAATTACAACATAAATATGTTACAAAATCACTACAAAAAAAGCCATTTTGTTTCAACACTTCTGGTGTCTTATCAAGTGATGGTGTTGAATGTCACTTGAGAAGACACCAGAAGTGTTGAAACAAAATGGCTACTTTTGTAGTTATTTTGTAACACATTTATGTTGTAATTTTCAAATAAATAATTATATTTGCTCTACTCTGTATTGAGCACTCTTTTAAGAATAGTATTTTTTGGTTATTGGAATTTATTCTATATACATCATTCTATACTTGTGTTTATATATATATATATATGTTCTTTACTTTAGGCCAAGTCACAGGGCAACCAAAAACAAGAACTAGAGGCCAATTTCAAATCTCATTGTTCCACTGGAAGCAAAGTTTTTATTTTCAGTTTGGGTTTTGTGGTAGTTCACTGCTGTAGTCAAAAAAGCAGAGACTAAGAGCATAATTAATTTTGTCATAAATGTACTTTTTTATGGTTAGAGAAATACTTAGGAGAAAAAAAGAATTGGCTATTAAAAAAAAGAATTGGCTATTAAAAATGTATGGTTTAGCTGCAGGGTTAGGATTATCATTTCATAAACTTCATTTGAGGTCTAAAAATATCAGATTTAATTTATTGAATTTAATTATATAACATTAACTTTACACAACAACATTCATTAATTTTGCAACATAAAATAGGAGAAGACAAAATATTTTGTTTTTTAATGGTAAACTAAAATTCAACATACTTTTAAAAAATATACGATTTTAGAAAGAAAAATACAAAAAATTATTTTTATCTATATTTGTTGCTATGAATAACAAGATCATAGAGAAAAGCTTTAAATTAAGTTTATGCAACAAATAATAGTATTTTTAAATACAAATTGTACAAATGGAATTAAAGTGAAAAGTCTCTGTAAGAAAAGTCTGTTAAAATTTAAACAATGAAACATGATTAAAATTGTTTCTTCGCAAGAACTTTGTAACATTTGTAAGAAGACTAGGAAAAACTTAGATTAATAAATTATTTCTGTAAAGCAAGTAAAATGAAAGTGTTAAATTCAAAATCTTTTTTTCAATTGTTAGAAACAGAAATACAGATTATGCAAAAATAAATAGTTGATCATTGGTGGATTTGATTTTATGAATACAAATTTCATGAAGCAAAATATTAAATTAACTTTATGTGAAAAATATTAAATTAACCTCCAAGTAACAAGAACAAGTTTCCTAAATTACATGTTGTTGTTGTTGTTGTTTTTTTTTTTTTTTTTTTTTTTTAGTGAATTTTGCACAAAAAAAAGTTTGTTTTTGTCATGAAAACATAAAATAGGGTAACAAGTACAAGTGGAATAAATAAATTTTATATTTACTTCAATTAAATAAGCTAAGGTTATTTCAAGTGTAAAAATCAAAACTTTCTTAAGCCAACTCCAGCAGCAAATTACCACAAATCCAAACTGAAATTATCCCTGCCAGTGGAACCAAAAGATTTGAAACAAACATCCCATTCTTGCCTTCAGTTGCACTATGACTTTGTTTGAAGTAAAGAACATCATTGCCATGTATGTATGTATGTATGCGTGTGTTTATATATATATATATATATATATATAAATTCACTGTAGCTGCTATAACTATTATGTCAACACTTCATCCAGTGTAAAGCTTTTTGAATTTTACAAAAGAAATTCATTCTCCACGTAACCAGGAAATTCCATCTGGAATTGTTTTTATTAATCAAGAATAAGGTTTTATTTGAAAATGATGCAATAATTAACATCTCTGGATATTCATCTGAATTTTATTTCATCCAGGAATGAACACAATTATAATTTTAGTTGTTTTTATTTAACAACTTCAGAAAGTTCTTTTTCAAATCAAGTAACTTTATAAAATTCCAAGAAATCTTACTAATCGTTGTTTGTGATTTTCTTCTAATTTCCTTGTCTTTGTTTACATTTTTGTTTTTCAGTTTCAGAACAAAGATGAGAAAATTAAACCAAAGGAAACTGCATGCATTAAAAAAATCTCATTTAACAAAATTCAAAGAAAATATTGTATGAACAATATTTAATTTTTGCAATTATTCTACATCATATTCAGAAGTTTTTTTAAATTGATAAGCAATTTTATTTTTTAATATCGTTTTTTTTCTTGGTTAAAAAAAATTATATTTAAAAATAATGATTCTTAAATAATTACCTTTTAGTACTTATTAATTTGGGTTTTGAATGTATTTCTAAAATCTGCCATGATCAGTGTGAATATTGATTATCAGATTAAAATATTTGATCTTGATCCTTTAAGGCAGACCCATTCAGATGGTGTCAATATAATCCTCATTTGGCACACTCATTGTTCACAGCCCAATAAAATGATCTTCATTTCCCTTTTGAAGACATCCAAAAAACTATTGGGAACATTGGCTTTCTTAGTATCTTCCATTTAAATTTTCATTTAGCTTTATACAAAAATTTGCTAAGAAATTTTATATAAAAAAGAGTGTGTGTGTAAAATGTTAAGCTCATCTAACATGATGAGTTTGATAATCAAACTCTTAAAAAATAACCAATTAAACTAATCTTCCCACTGCACATATCAGATCATCACATGAATAATGTCTGAACTCAGGATCAGAAAAATATAAAAACTTCACCTTTAATTAGAATATATTCATTAACATGTGTTTCACCATGAACTTCCAACAATTTGCTTCCTTCATAATACAGTTTATTTATTTTAATTCTTTAGTTTTGGAAGAAGATAAATGTAAAAATTTGACTTTCTACTGATCCATTTTTTTTTCTTGAATTTGTTCATAAATATGGTTTTCTGTGTCTTCAGACAGCAATTATTCTTTAAGGCAAATACCGTTAAAAACAACAGGCATTTTGTGTCAATTAATTTTAATGGTCAACTACTTGTCCAAATTACAAATAATCCCTTCAAACAAGGAGATTCTGTCAGAAATTGTCCAAAGTTCATTTCAGAAGATTACAGATAATATGGTCAAAGTTTTTGATTTTCTTAAGTCATCTTCAGGGTAGCTAGTGACAATTGGTATGTGTAGTAAACTTTTGAAATGGTGCAACAACACTAGTTTTTAAAAATAAGCTGTTAGTTTGGTTTTGTATATTCTGGAACAAAGACAGGAATCATCAAATGGAGTAAAATCTGGAGAATAAAAAAGGCATGAAATTATTTTTCTAAGCAGAAATCTTTTCATCTTTTATTATTTTTGCTGTTTGGGATCATGCATAATCATGATGGAACACCACATTTTTGCAAATAACAGAGTTTAAATTCTGCTATAACAATCGACAATTGATGTCTGCTGTAATTGTAACAGTGACTGGTAACAATTAAAAGCAAATCTCACCAATGAAATCCTAACAAACACTGACAAAAACTTTCCTTAGATAGAAGTTCATTTTGAGTTTTGCTTTAGAGTGTCTGTGTTGCTTTATATTCTTGTAAAATATCCTTTTTCTTATCACCATTGACTAATCTGTCCCAAAATAGCAAGATGTGCTCATGAGAGTGCAACGAAATGCAAATGTCCATTCTTTCCTTTTGGTTGGTTTCTGTCATATCATTTCCAAGTTTTGGCATCTTTCCATTGCTGTTGCAGACAACAATGAGTTGTTGAATGACTTCACTAACATTTTTGAGCTGAATCTTCAATCAGAATAGCGCTATTTTTGTCAAGTTTAGATAAAAGCATGTCAACTTGTTCATAGTACATCACTTAAGTTTAAAGTTAAAACTTTTCATACCATTCTCAGCATTTTCTTATATTTAAAGAGCCAATCCTATAAACACCATGAATATTTCTACAGGAATATTAATTTCTCTAATTTCATAGAGCATGACGTCTTCCTTCAAATAAATTAGTAAAAATCTTAATCTGACAACAGGATCTATTTCTTTAAAATTGATACACACAAGAATGCGTGTATACATTATCATTTAGGTATTTTAGAAGGTTGATTATTTAATTTGATCTATCACTATCAGATTTCAGAGATAATTTATGAGATAAACTGCTAATACACTTAACCTCGTCTGGCACAGGGACATCAGAGTAGAGCATTTAGTGAAAACTGTTAGCTAAATTTGTCGAACGACTTTGTTCATAAGTGAATATGACTTTTATCTTATTGAAAACATTTTTTTAATCATTTCAACCCAAGCAAGGCAATAAAGCCACTCACATGTAGGAGTTACTGAGTGTGAATGAATACGAGAAAAAGAAAAACATTATTAAGGAGAAAGAACAATAAAAGAACAGGAGTTAAGAAGACAGAAGATAGCGATTGAGATTGCATTTAAACTTTTGGAAGGTCAAGGTTGATTGGAAAGCAAAAGCCAGAAGAAAGTTCCACAAGTGAGAAGTGCAAGAAAAACTATTGGTATAGAATCTATGATTACGTCTATAGCCATTTTCAATTATAAAATGATGAGACCTATCTGCCAATCTAGTACTGTGCTTAAATTTACTTGTGGTAACAAAGAGGAAACCTTATCAGAACAAATTACCATGAATATATTTACAGAATTGGCAAAGGGGAGCTATGTTACAGAGGTGGGAAAGCGACTGAAGCCAAGATGTCAGGTCATCATTGATAACATTGCAAGTTCTTCTATGGATTTTATCAAGAATCACTAAATATATAGCAGAAGCAGGAGATCAGGCAGCAGCAATATTCAAAGCCTGGATGAATGGTCAACTTATAAACATGTAATAATATAGATTCTGGAGAGAAATATTGTCTGGCATGACACAGTGAAACAACTTTACCTGCAGTACACCTAGCAATTGAAAAGTTGTATATTTTGTGAATTAAAACATCTCTATCAAATAAAAATTTGTTTGCAACATAATTTCTATAAGCAACTATATATTGCCAGATTGGGCGGGTCTTATGATGATATTTGTGGGGTTTGGTACAAGTAAATGTTCACTAATCTTTTGAGGAAACATTTCTCTACTTTTTAGCAAGTAAATGAATAATTTTGTTTTCTTTATGAAAAACAAAAATACAATCTTGGTGCAGGTTGTGTAGCAAAGGTGACTAGCAAGTTTTGAAACATGAATTTTGGAAGTACAAGACATCAATCTTCATTTACTACCAACCCCCAACAACCCCATTTCAGTCGAGCTGGTGGGTGCGGGATGGACTAGTGAGGGGAAAGCACTTGATTTGTGTGTAAATTTTTTTTTTTTCTTGTAAAGATTTGCAGGAATTGGTTTCATTTTAATTTTCACCATATACATAGGAAATGGGCCAGAACCTTTTTTTCTTATGGAGGAAAGGAATTTGACTGAAATTGAAATAGATATTTTTCACCCACTCTCAGCAGCTGTCTTTATTTCAGCTTATTTAGGTCTCACCTAAACTTGGCTTTCTTGCTTTCACTTCTTCTTTCCCAGTCTCTCCTTTCCATTCTATTTCTCTTTTAGTCTTTCTCTTCCATTTGATTTCTCTTCTAGTCTCTCCCTTCCATTCTCTTTCTCTTCTAGTCTCTTTATTCCCACCTCTCTCTGTTTTGTCTCTCTCTCTCTACCCTCCTCTCCCTCTCTCTCTCTCTCTTCCTGAAATTGACTGAGATTCAAAGATCTATTTTTTTTCAATACTTTTTGTTGATGTTAAATAAATGAAGAAAAATTTTCTTTGTACAAAACTATTTTTCCACTTCATAATATTTTTGTTTAAAAAAGAAAGAAATTATGAAATAAGAAAAATTCTAACTTGATTATCAATAAAACAATGTTACTTTTATTTTGTACTTTTGGGTAAACTTAATGTAGAGTATGCAACTGAAGTCTGATTACATTTAGTTCCAAATACAAGTTGATGAAGCTCATTCTTCTAAATTAGAGCAATAGATACTTTTCATAGTTTTGAATTTCATCTTTTTGACAAGGAAAAATCTTTGGGTTTTTTTGGTTTTTTTTAAATCCATTGCAGAGTGGAATTTGGAGTCTAAAAAAAAAAGTGAATAAAGTTGGCCAAAAATGTTTTAGAAATCATGTCATCTATGTATTGTAATTGTAGCCGTAAATAAATATCAGTGTCTGCTTCACCAGTTACTCTATGGTCATATTGTGCTTTCGTACATTCACAATCTTTCTTTATTCAAAACATTTTTTTTTTTAATTCCAAGATTTGGACTTTGGACAATCATTGTCTTCATCTTCATTTGTAAGGTGAGATTTGAACTCAGTTTTATTCCACAATGCTTATTTTATTAAACAATTTTAAATCTGTGTATGTAGAGGTTTCTGTTTCTGGTCATCAATGCCTTTTTTCTTCATTGTATTTTGAGGTCACTGTTTTGTTAATTAGGTTAGGATCTGTGTATCATCTTCATGTTAGAGACGAGTTCTGTTCTTTTAATATTTCCTGGTTGGGTGAAAGATTATATGATCTTCCACCTGCTGTACTTTTCCCTGAATGAATTTATAATTCTACTTTCATTAACAAATAGTTTGCTCCTTCCCTTCCAGCAGAATTGACCTGAAACTAGGATTGATCAAATCTCTGAAATATTTTATTGCTGGTCAATTTTTTATTGCCACTTCAAACTGGTATTTGAAATAACCAAAGAAACTTTTGCCCTCATCAAAAGTAATCCTTACTCTCAATTCTACTAATATGAGGTTTATACTGGGCATATATATTGAGGCTATATTCTACTAATATGAGGTTTATACTGGGCAATTATTAAGCCAAGATTGATCACCATGATCAATGGGGATGTATTTTCTTTGGTGAATGAGTAATGAAGAAATCAGGGATCAAAACTTGGCAATAACCTCTGAATTTTACCTGCAAAAATAGAACAATTGGGAAGAGTTAATTATGTAAAGTGCATCTGTAACCAAGAAGAGCTTCCATAATAAATTCTGATGTTCAGAGTTTTTTTCAGATTTTGGGAAATGGGTCAACCCCTGGGAACCTTTCAGCATTCACTTGTGTGTCTATGTATGCATCTATACATATGTATATACTAATAATAAATATACATTTGTTATTCACTGTTTGGTACAATTCATGCACGTGGCAATGCACCAGCACTCACTGTGCACTATTTCATAATTATATATATATATATATATATATATATATATATATATATAATGTGTGTGTGTGCATAAGTAACTAAAATAAAAGTAGATCCATCAGGTGTTTTTAAAGTTTGAATAAATTAGAAGTGAAAAAGGCATGGCCTGTCAGTTTTTATTTTGGTGATTTGAATTGTGCTTCTGTGAACTTTTTTTTTTTTTTTTTTGTCTTTTTTTTTTTTTCCTGAATGAGGAATGAAAATGATTTTGTTAGTGTGAAAGGAAAACTTGTAGAATGACTTGAAGCCACAATTTCCAAGACTGAGAATCTAAAAAGGTTCTTTGAAAGAAAATCGTTACAACTTAAAAGGTTTTTATTCTCTAGTGCTGATCTCTGATTTTGCCGGGTGAAAAAATCAACCAAAAATTGAAAGCTTGCAACAAAAGAATAAAAGACAGATTCTCAGCTTATTTAGCTTCATTTCAAATTTTCCAATTCCAGGATTTTGTCTTAATGCTGTATTAAACAATAAATATTATTTTCTGGAAACTGCACTTGTGTTTTAATGTATTTCTATCTGTGGCATATGAATTTGTGATAGGCTTCTTTGTCTAAATACACGTCCATATTGGCCTTGTGCCACACTAAGCTCATTGAATATCTAAAACTCTTTCATAATGACTTATGAAAGTTGACAATGGACAATCTATATCTGTTTTCTTTTCCAAACATGGCCATCCACATGTAAAAATAAGCTAAAAATAATAGAAACATTATTTATAAAAAGAAAAAGCCAACACTCAATAACATCAACTATGAACATGGCCACAATGTGCTGACCATGTTTGGAAAATAAAACATTCCTATAACTCTAGATACATACATAAAACAATCCATACATTCAGTTAAAAGTAAAAATAAAATCATCCTTGATAATAACTAAAAGTGTGTGTGTGTGTGTGCATATATATATATATATATATATATATATATATATATAGTCATCCACATACAAGCCTGTTTCACTGTATCACAGCTCATCAGTGTGGCTAGACATCCAATTGATTCAAGCCAGTATCGAAAGTTGAACAATTTGGCATCAGTCAGAGATCCTACCCTATTTAATACAAAACCAAATAGAGTAAATAAAAATATACAAAATAAAAAATAAGTAAATAAATAAAAAACAAATAAAAATAGATAAATAAATAAGTGAACACATTAACAAATCACCCCCACTAAAATAACGGAACTAATAAAAATAAGCATAAATAAGCAAAAACAAGTAAAAATAATCAATCCAAATAAATAAATAAATTAAAAACTGTCCACCTACCAAAATAATAGACTACAGCAAACAATCTAAACATTGGATGAATAAATAGCTTTAATTATCTTCCCAGACCAAAAAAAACTTTTGAATAAGCGACCTAAGCAAATCCCCCTCCAATTTTTTTACTACGTTAATAAAACATCAAAAACTGAAAAGAATAAATAATACAAAATGAAAATGAAAAACAAACAAATAAATAAATAAACAAGCCACTCCTGCAAAAATAACTGCAATAATAGATTACTCACAATGCACTACTGACCCATATATATAAATATTAAGGAAAAAATCCAACATTTGCAGCCTGACGATTGCATCTAACATGAAACAGCCTGTCACCTCTGAGTGTTGACTTCAATGTTTACTTATATATATATATATATATATATTTATTAAAGACATTTTTATGTTTAACGTTCTTTTTATAGATACAAGTATTTAAGCAAATGCTCTGTTTATAGTAAACAGTATTAAATAACATTTACCGCCTGAATGTCCGAAATTTTCATAGAAAATATTCATCCTGACAGGATTCGAACCTGCATCCTATATGGAAGATTGAAGTTTATAAGCAGTAAATTCAACCTTGCTCATTTTAACCCTCCTTTGTGGCCAAACACGCCACGTCAGCGTAAATGACAGTTCCATTATAGGGATGCAGGTTGAATCCTGTCAAGGGACGAATATTTTTTATGAAAATTTCGACATTTAGGCCGTGTTATTTAATACTGTTTATTATAAACAGAGCATGTACTTAAATACTTGTATCTATAAAAGAACGTTAAACATAAAAATATCTTTAATAAATAAATTGTCGGATTTTGTCCATTTATATATATATATATATATATATATATATATATAATTAAGAGTATTCTGAAGAAAATTTAGAAAAGTGCAAAGGTTTAGTTTGATTGAAGCTGTTGGTTGAGCCCTTGATATGATTCCACTGATGACGCCTTCACTTTCATAACTATTTTTCTTTCTCCTGAAAACCTTGAATGAAGTCAAAAAAAAAACATAAAATCAAAAAAGATTGCAAAATCAAACAAAAGTGCCATTCGTTTTTTGACACCTTAATTCACAAAAGTTTATCTGATGAAAGCTTTAAACTCAGATAAAATTGAATTATTAACATTAACTCATTTTTTCTCATCATAATTTTGGAATGTTTGAAAAAATTGCTCGAGTAATATTTTTTTCCCCACAAAATGTTGCTTTATTTTCTGCAGCATCAAAATTCCAAGTATTTGCTTTTTTGACAAAAACTATTTACCTTTTTTCGATTTTCAAAGACAATAACAAAAAAAAGAAAAGGCACAAATATCTAGAGATGGATATGCAGCATAGTTAGCCCTGATCTGGCATCTCGTCTGCAGTCACTCTCTCACAGACGTGCTGTCATCTCCCTCTGTCTTTTTTATAAATACTTTCATGGTAACTGCTCTGAAGAGCTGCTTTCGCTGGTTCCCAAACTTCATGAATTTAAGCGTTCTGCTAGGCTGGCATCTCGCTCACACCCTTTCACTGTCGAAACTGTTAAATATAGCTGTCTCTTCTACTCTAATAGCTTCATGTCTTGCACCTCTCACCTGTGGAACTCCCTCTTTTTGTTTCCCTGATAGCTATAATATCCAAATATTCAAATGTAATGTCAATTGACGTCTCCAGATGCCTTGATCTATTCCCTATCCTTGTCTTCATCCTTTCCTCTATCACTCCTCTTTGTTCTAGCTCCAACTCTCTGTAACCCCTTGTGTGCTAGTAGTTTCCCACCTTGCTTGGGGTGAAACGGTTAAAAAAAAATTTAACGGGAAACAACCTTCTCCTTGGATGTGTAATATTACTATCTCTTTTGTGACCCTATGCTGACTCATCCACCACCAAAACCAGATCAATGAGCCTTCTCATTGCTAAGTCATTAGTATTCTTGTCATGATATTCTTCTGTCAGTTCTGTGCCAATGATCTTTTATATGACATATGATTGTGTTGATCCCTGGCTCCAAACACCATTTGTATCTTTCCTACTCAACCTGATTCCTGATTTGTTGTTGTCCTTACTTGATTTCCTGTAACTTCTACATTACTTGTTATTGGCCCCTTGGAAATAACAGGGCCTGAGCAAATTTGATGGAAGATGTGGCACTAAATGGGATATGCATGGGCGCACTTTGTTGTGCTGGAGTTGGCGGAGAAAGATTGATGGCAACTTGGGTGTGTTAAACAAGACATTGTTTAGCTAACTTCATGGATGCAAAGTGAGAGTCTAGCTAAGCATTATACTCACATTGTAAATCAAAACCCTTACAAAATCTCAGTTTTATAATTTTAAAAACTAATTTAGCAAAACAGGAACCCATTAATAATTACAGAAAATTTGATGGTCATAATTCCACCTACCTTTAGATGACAGAGAGAAAAAGGAAAAAAAATATTTCGTAAAATATATCAAAACGATTGAGTGTATTTTGTTTTGTGCATATAACAAAACTATGGGAGTAATGAAAATACTTGTCTGCATCACGTGTATATAATATATATATTGTATTTGGGCAGTGTTGTAACCTAGCGAAGGTTACTGAATAGAATAATCACACAAAGGTTGGTAATGAACGATAATACTTAGGGCAAGAACAACACATATAAGATATGCCAGTGGTGTGTAGAAGTAGTAGTCAACTGGTAGAAGTGAGTAAAGGGAATTCCACAAATGAATCTCCAACTGCAGACCAACATACAGTATTTACTACTATATTTATGTGAATGGGGACATACCAATTATCATTTGTAGGTAACAGTCACTCTTTTATACAAGTTTCATTAAAAACAACTGACAAGTTACTGCTGTTAAGTTTTTTTTTTTTTATTTAATATTTCTTGTGTTCTTATAATTTTCTTCTTTTCTGGATCTAGAAATTGTCTAATGTTCTGTGTGTCCGAGCACTTTTAGCTATACATTTGGTCATTATCAAGGATGATTTTATTTTTATTTTACTTTTAACTGAATGTATAGATTGTTTTATGTATGTATCTAGAGTTATAGTTATGTTTTATTTTTCCAAACATGGTCAGCACATTGTGGCCATGTTCATAGTTGATGTTATTGAGTGTTAGCTTTTTTCTTTTTTCAAATAATGTTTCTATTATTTTTAGCTTATTTTTACATGTTGATGACCATGTTTGGAAAATAAAACAGATATAAATCGTCCAATGTCTGAATACTTTTGGCTTTCATAAGTTATTATGAAAGCGTTTTTTTTTTTTTGTTCTTTTTCTTAAATTTTTTTTTATGCTGTCAGTTTTATTGCATTTTCAAATATTGTGTCTCCTTGTGTCTGAAGTATTGCATCTTTACATGACAGTTTGGATTATGTTTTTTGTTGATTTAATATATTTTGTATGTCTGTTCCTAAATTTGATAACATTTTATTGATGTTGGGTTGGTTGTCTTTTAATAATTCTAGTATTTGTAGTCACTTTTTAAAGTTTATGTGAAATAGTATTTTTATATTATTTCTAATAATTTATCAGATTTATTACCGTTTTTTTTTTTTTTTAATTTTTGTGTTAATTGGTGATATGTAATTTTATTGAACAATTATCAGATTAATTGATATGGTGGTGGTTATGTGACCAATGTATGTATTATTTGAATTATTATTAGAGATTTTCTCTCTCACTCACTGTTTTAACCTAGGGAAGGTTACTGAATAGAATAGTCACACGAAGGTTGGTAACGAACGATAATACTTAGGACAAGAACAATATGTATAAGATTTGCTAGTAGTGCGTAGAAGTAGTAATCAACTGCTGAAGTGAGTCAAGTGCATCTCACAATGAATCTCCAACTGCAGGATATCTACCATCTGCCCCACATGGTCAGATGTGGCACAAGGCCAAATTTAATGTGGGGTACTTGAGCCCATAAGCTCAGCCAAAAATTCCCCGTAGACCCTGTATAAAACAGGGCCGGGAAGCTCTTTCCCAAGACGAGGCTCTGCCCTTCAACATAGACTCATCTGGGGATCTTCTCTGCCCAGAGACAGAGAGTTTGACCAGCACAGCTGGAGATAGATCTCTAACTGCAGACCAACATACAGTATTTACTACCGTATTTACGTGAATGGGGGCATACCCATTATCCTATAGGTATGCTACAACACTTACTCACATACATACACAGACAAATGGGGTTGACTAAAACTAACATTATATATTTTAATATTTTTGAGAAATAAAACAATTGTTATTATGTTGTAGGTTTGTATAATTAAAGAATGAAATAAAGATTAATTTAACAAAGAAAATTTTAGAGATTTTTCCTTTCATTCATCCATTTTTGCAGTTGTTTTCAATCCTGACACATTATGTGTACTTTGAATTTGTTGCCGTTTATTAGATTGTTTACTTTTCAAATCAACTTGTGCATAGCCATGTCTAATCTCAAGAAGAGATTTTTAGAGTATCACTTGAGAGTGACAAGCACAGGCAATGCTCTTCAATTTACTATGGAACCAAATTAGGATTTTCACCTTTGGTTACATTACTAAAACATTCATGCATTTTCTTAGATTCTGATAAGCTGACCTATTTCTTTTACAGATTATTTTATCTCTGTCCTTTGCACATATTTTGGTTTTTAGTGCCCTTTTTTCTTTTTGTGGGAAGATATAAAGAAATAAGATCCTGAAAAGAAACATAATATAAAAATAAAATAATCGGGTGGGTCCAGTGAATGAGATGGGAGGGGTGAGGTTGGTAGAAGTGACTCCTACTAGTTACTGGAAGTTTATCCATGCCCTAAGAATTTGCCATTACCAATTGACACAAGCTTTCTGCTTATGAAATACACAAAATTCTCAAACACTAATTTCACTTATTAATGTTGAATTATAATAATAATAGTAATAATAATAATAATTGTTCTTGTCCTTCCCTTCATTAGTTCCCGTGACTGTTACGCCTTACAACTCATAAATAAGGGACTATTCTGTTTTGATTGCGTGAAAAGACAAAACTCAAAAAAATTGTCAGAGATGTGACTTAGTTTAAGTGAAAAAGAAGAGAAGATAGTGTTTACTATCCCTTGCTAATACCTCATAAATGATTGACGATTCCATTTTGATCTGTGAGAAGACAAAAGACATATCAAAGACGGCTACTTAAAGAAAAGAATATAATGTTTAACAGCTGTTTCAGTGAAATGGAAAAAGTTGTCAGTTTCAAATCTTTTCATTTGTAAGAAATTACTTCTAAAAATAATGACCAGCATTCATATTATCATTGCAATATTTTGTTAAAGTTGTTAAACTCAAATATTTAATGATGTGATAAGGGAATTTCTATGGATATTTTATTGCCATAGAACTCACCAAGAGTTTATTAAATCATTAACTGAGGAATTAATATTCATGAGAAATTACAAATAGGAAAATTGTGAAATTTCCACGGGTTAAAACTGGTAATAATAATTATTCATAAATTTTAGAAGCTTTGTAGGTCAGTTTCATGAAATTTTACAGATTGACTTATTGAGACATCTTGCTTGAAACCATTTTCTAGTGAATTAAATTTGTTAGAAAATGTCTCTGCATTGCATCAAGTGAAATAGAGCTTTGGGTTCATTTGTTATTTAATCTTAGCTAGTGAGCCAAAAGTTGAAAAAAAAAAAAGAAGAAATTCTGCACCTGAAAATGACACATTAATTATATTTCTTAAAAATTAAAAATAAATTTGATTAACACATTGACTGCCAACCATGGTTGGCAGTTTTTATTATGACACTGACCACATGTTATCTCGTGGTTGGCAGGTTTTATTATGACACCGACCATGTTATCTCGTGGTTAGCAGGTTTTATTATGACACCGACCACGTTATCTCGTGGTTAGCAGGTTTTATTATGACACCGACCACGTTATCTCATGGTTGGCAGGTTTTATTATGACACTGACCACATTATCTCGTGGTTGTTAGTTTTTATTATAACACTGACCATATGTTATCTCATGGTTGGCAGGTTTTATTATGACACCGACCACATGTTATCTCATGGTTGGCAGGTTTTATTATGACATCAACCATATGTTATCTTGCGATTGGCAATTTTTATTATGACACCAACCACATGTCTCATTGTTGGCAATTTTTATTATGACACTGACCACGTTATCTTGTCCTTGGAATTTTTGTCTGCAGGTGTCCAATGACAAGTTTATTCAGTGATACTTTTAGTGGAAAAAAAGTTGAAGTAATGAATCAACTCCTAGTAATTTTTTATTATCTAGGTTGGCTATTATAAAGTTGGTGTTTGAAGTCAGATTTTGTGAACATGTTAAAGGTAATCAAGAAATTTTGTTGCAATATGGCTAATTTTAGAATTTTGGTATTGAAGCTAGAAATTGTTCTGCATATTTTTTTTTCTTTTACAAGAACAGATACTCAACTTTGATCTTGATGAAAAATAATCAGAAAGTAGATATTTAAAAAGAAAATGTTACATAAAATAAAAACATAGGACATGAACCAAACTTGATTTTCTTTTTACTTTTGACTGCAATTTGTATGACTAAATAATTATTAATATCATTATGAATGTTTAATAATCTTTTCATATCAAAGTTAAAAACTGGAATATTTTATGGCTCTTTTATGTTCTCTGTGGATTTAATTCCATTCAAAATGAGTTTTGGTTACATGGGTGCTGAGTATGAATGAATGGCACTGATAAACATTCTTAGACAACATTTTCATCTCACCAAAAGGATGATTTAAAATTAACTTTAAAAATATTTCAGTGACACTTTTTAATAAATTATATTTAAAAAAACATCACTAAAATATTTGCACACTTTTCTGTTTTCTTCTTTGTGAATATTTTGCCAAAAATTTCCTGGAACTATCTCTCTTTTTTTTCTTTTTCAGTACTGTTAGTTGACTTCAATAGTCATTTAAATGTTATAATGTTTAGAAGTAGTTTTAAGTTATAAAATTTTAGAGTAGATAATTAACAAAACAAAACTGAAAATTGTTAGAATAAGGCACCAAACCTTGTTTGGTAAACAACCTAGAGTGTTTAATTTTAAGAATGTTAAATTACCTTCTTGATTATCCACTGAAGCTGCTATCCCTCTGATTTAAAAAAAAAAAAAAAAAAAAAGCCAATCCCCTATGGACCATTTTAAAAATGCAGTCCATGCAGTGGATTGATTGCTACAAACATTCAGTTAAGTGTGTAGAAAATGTAGTCTACTTTTGTTCAATTTAGTATAAAAGACAGTCTCTCTGCTAGCATTTGATAGTGGAAGGGAAATCCAGGATTGATCTCTCCTGTTTGGGATCAGCTTGGTGATGGGGTGTATGATGTTGAAAAACCTAAAACTCTCTGATGAACAAAGTCAATTTACATCACTGAAGACTCCCTCCTGTGCCCTATTTAAGAGTAAGGGTGTATATTCAAAGAAAAAAAAAAGTTTGGTAAATGAAAGAAAATTTATGACCCCCACCCCAAAAAATGAAATACAGAAGACTTGAAATTGTATTTTCAAACCTATTGCTTTAATAACTGACCAAATTAGTTACAAAAGAAATCCACAAATTCAAAAATTGGTGTGACGTTTAGCTCAAATTTCCAATTTACTTTTGTATATTTGGTTTGGTTTGTTTTGTTTTATAGCATATCAATTGGTTATTTAATGCGAACAAATTTTTTCATTGCTGGTAATTTATTGATAGTAATATTTTTTTTCAATAAGTGTATAGCTGGTAAAACTTTTTTTTTTTTTTCCAAAAAAGTATTGCTGGTATTAAAACATATTTTTATACTTTCATAGTGTTTTGACCCCTTGGAGGATTAACTATTTGCCCATAGCTTGGACCCTAACAGGTGCTACCACCTCAGGTCAAGGTGGACCTGGGAACACCAGCAATTAAGAGGTGATTCCACATTCTACAAAACCTCCTGATCAGAGGCCTTTGCTGTTGGGCGTAGTTTATCATTTTACCCAGGACAACTGTATTTTTGTTAGCCAACATTTATGATTGACTTCCATATTTGGTCTGCATATTTAGTTGCAGAGATATTGGCCTTTTCAAAACACTGGATCAAAGATGGCTGCAAAGTGTCAATGTTTACTTGGATAAACGGACATAAAAACCAGTTATTTTTGTGCTGGGATTAAATTATTTTCAGCTTTTATTGTTTCTTTTCGCCAAGCAGATCCAGGTTTCCCTGACTAGATCAGATGAGAATGCTGCTCAATGAGGACACACCACCCACTTTGTTCCACCCTGTAACAGGACCTATACTGTCAGGTGTTATTGTAAAAAAACCAAAAAAAAAACCATTGAAACTGACAAATTCTATCTTCACAACTTATTGGGAGAAAAACACATTTCATCTACCTCTTTTCTCTCACTCTCTCCCTCCACATTTTTTTTCTTTTTGCTTTTGCTTAAGAGTTGGATAATTGAAGAGAATAAGTATTATTCACTTCTGAAATAGTTTCTCTTTTTTTTTTTCTTTTTTTTTTTAATTCTCAATTTCAGAAAAAGTGATCACTGATCAACTTTGCCAGAATAAAATGGCCATTGTACTTGGCAGGCCATTACTTTTATCATTGAAAATGAAATGCTAAAAAATTTATTTTGCCTTGTCGATTTGCGGTGATATTTGGTCTGAAAACATGAGCTTTATTTTTTTAAGTGTCTGCTTGAGAGATTTTGAAATGTTAACCACTTAAAAAAGAAAGCAAAGAAAACTAACCTAAACACGATATTCAAATTTCTCTTTACAATAAAATTTTGAAAAGTAGTTGTAGAGTTCTTTTTAAAATGGTGATAAGGCCTGACTAATGTGCCCAAAAGAAATTGTTTTTTTTATCTTCATCTCAAAGAAGTAACTGACATTTTATCGGCATTAAAGCTAAAAAAAATTCATCATTGCCAAGAACTGGGAAAGAATAACAGTCTAGGAATTGTCTGCTGGGCTGCCCTTTACACTCTCACTGCAAACATCTGTTTGTCAGTCCCCAATGGAAAATCTTTGTTATTATAATTGATCAAAACTATTTATCCCCAGATGTAATATTAAATTAACAAACACTCACAACTATTTTTTTTGTTTGTTTTTAATAAGTAAAAAGAAACTTTTGGTTATTACTCATCTTCAAAAGGTCTTTGTTTTCCTGCTCTAAAAATACAAGTCTTTATCATTGAAGTCTCAGTGTAGCATTTGTGAATTCAGTTTTAAGAATGTGTTTTGCAATTGATGGCATTTGTCTGCGTCTAGGATCTTTTCGTTGTTATCATTATTATTGACATTAATTCCATTGTTCATTAATACACAAACTAATTTATCTCAAACGTTTTTAATTCACTTCCAGTTCCAAGGCAAAATGAAAAGTGTTCAGTGTTCAATTGCATTATTCACTTCTTTCAAAATCCAGCCAACAATGAAATATTTAAAGCAATTGCATTAATGAAAACCTACTTTCCGAAATTAATATTTTTTTTTTTTCGCAAAGATTTTTGAAGCAAATGAACTTTTTATTACAATCAGAAGAAAAGCTTTGCTGAAAATTAGACATTCTTGATTTTGCTTCTTCTTTGAATATTTTTCCCTTTGTCACTTAAAATTCTCATCACATAATTGTAATGAATCAGTTTTATTGCATTATTTTTTATTAAAGCTATTTTTTAAAATTATTACAAATCTTAAATAATTTTTAAAGATGAAATTACAATAAATAGTTAGTTTTTTTTCCTAATTGATTAAATAATTCATCAATTTTAATTACTATCAATTAATTTTCTTCCTATTATTAGTTAATTCATATTAATAGTATAAGGTAATTATTTATAAATAAATGCTTATTGGTAGGCAGATATATTTACTAGTAATTTTTATCACCAAATTCTTTTAAAATTCACTATTCTTGCCATATTGAGTAGTTTTTATAGATTTTGTCTCTTTAATTAAATTTCATTTTATTTAAATGTAAACATTATTAAAATTGAGCTAGATGTTCTTATTACTACTAGAATGACTGTTACCTGTGATAATATTTATGAGGATGGAAATATCTGAGGTTGTTTTAAAGAATTACTGCTTCTGTGACAAAGTTTGAATAAATGTTTTAGTTAATGAAAGATTAATTAGAATTATTGGAATAATTAAATAACAATTGTAATAAATTTTTAATTTATGAAACAAATATTTTCTCTTCTTCAAAGTAATTTTTCTAAGATTTTTATATCAAACTGGCATGATTATATATATATATATATATATATATATAATTAATTCATCGAGTCTAGAAAAAAAGTCATATATATATATATATATATATATATATATTTATCATCAAAATTTCTCCCTTTTTTATCATTTTTTTTTTTTTTTTACAATAATTTTTTATTCTTGCAATTTCACTATTTTTGTATATTTTATTTTATTTTATTCTTTTTATCACCACCCCCCTCAGCCCAAACATCTCCTGGTTCTTTTTTAATCTATCCAATAAAGAAAATGACTTAAAAGGCCAACAAATAAAAAGTCCAATAACAGCTTCCATTTTCCTTGAAAATGTTTTTCCTTTGTTGCAAGAGGAAATTAAAGAAAGATGCTTTTCAAATCATTGTTCTTCCATTTTGGTTTCATGCACCAGGAATTCAGCTTCATTTTCTACTGTTTTAAACTTCCCCCCTCATTGCCTGATTCCACAGAGAGTTCTTCACAGGCTGCAATGTTCCTCACTTTCTTTCGCTCTTCTCACCATTGTAATCATCATCATCAGGATAAGTGATTACAAATTGTAGCTAAAGTTCCACTACCTCTTTACACTTTTTTATCTTTGATCTGAAAGAATAATATATATACAGAGAGAGAGAGGGAGAGAGAGAGAGGGAGATAGGGAGGGGAAGCTGTTTTGCTTATTTTCCCAGGGTTGGTGGAGACTAATGAAAAAGACCTTTCAAGCAATGGACAAGAATGTGAAATAGATTTTCTTATGAATTAAAAGTCTACCATCCACTTACCCAATGGACTCTATTCACCTCAAATACTTTTCATTATGGAACTGAAACTTTTTTTTTTTTTTTAGGAGTCATTCATTTTTTTGCTTAAGGTTATGGAACTGAAACTTTTTTTTTTTTTTTAGGAGTCATTCATTTTTTTGCTTAAGGTTAAAACAGTAAAATTAATGCAAAAAAATCCTTAGCAACTGGCAAAATTTCAGGTTGCTAGGTTTTAAAATATCATCTAAAATTGTCAGTTATCTCTGTTGGGTTATTTTTCATTCATTCAGTTGAACTTTTAATAAACCTGGGAGAGAACTGACTTATGGAAGAGAGAAAGACTTGTTAGAGTAAAATATTGACCATCTCATCTCTTATTTACATTATTTGGACTGTTGTCCTCATCTTTATTGTCATATTCACTAAAAAGATGAGAACAACAGTCCAAACAATGTAAATGATATAAATAATTACAATACCGCATCTGAGAAATATAGACAGATATCTCATCTTCTGGCTAAAACAAATTTTGATGTTCTGATGATAAACTGTTAAAATTAACAGAACCTTAAGTCAAGCAACTCTGTTTCTCTTAAGTCTCATAAGAAAATCTTGTTAAAGACTTGAAGAAAAGTCCAGCACTTTCTGATGGACAATTTAACTAATAAAAAACCAGGAGCAACACTAAATACAAAATTCTTGAAATGAATTTAAGTAGACAATTTCCACTTAGGAAGATTGTACTGCTTCAATCTTCTTATTTCCCCTCCCCATTTTTCTTGTCTCTGTTTTTGTGTTTACTTTCTATCAAAACTCTGTTATTCTATCCGTCTTGGTTAAGATGATAAACTACGTCCAGGAGCACGGCATCTGATGAGGAGGTTTTGAGGAACATGGAACCACCTCTTAATTGATGGGGTTCCCAGGTTCACCCTGATCTGGAGTGGTAGCACCTGTTAGCAAATAGTTAACCCTGAAACTGAGGTAAAAAGAATTATGAAAGTGTAAAAATAGGTTTTAATACCAGAAATACTTTGTAAAAAAATTATTACCACAAATAAATTTTTCAAGGAAACAAAAAAACTATTACCAGCAATATATCTTTGAAAAAGAAATCTTACCAGCAATACATGTTTTTAAAATAATATTTTACTAGCTATACATTTTTGAGGAAAAAATATTACCAGAAATAGATTTTTGATAAAACAAAATATTACCAGGAAAAAAAGTTGTCAGCATTAAATGACCCATTGAGGTTGATATGCCATAAAACAAACTAAACCAAATCTGTTATTCTATGACTCTTTGATAATAAACTGCTTCTTATAATAAAAAAAAATAAGATGGAGAAAACAACTGATCAGAAAATTAATAAGACAATTTTTCCTCTAAGAAATTTGTGCATCAATTTTACACATTTACTTTTCCAGCACTGTCAAAAATATTGTAATAAGTGATCAAAAATTGAAAATAAATTGTTCACATCACCCTTAAGTGAATTTAATTTCCTCTCTTTTAACAAATTCATTGGTGAAAGACAAGATGGGAATGAAATCATCAAAGGATTTAAAATTGACTTTGCCTATATAAATGAAAAAGCAAATCAATCATTCATAAAGCCTAAATAAATGGCTCCTCAACAGCTTGAGACACAATCAGTCCCTCTACTGTCTTTGTATTGGTAGATCAAAAAATAAAATGTTACATCATTTCATTGGCCAAGATCAAGATTTCTCTTAAAATAGAAATTCTGGTTGGCAATCATTAGGTAAAATATCTCGATAGATTATTGACCTTCATGTTAAGAAAAAATCTTGACAAAGAGATTTTTGAATTGTAAGATGAGAGTACAATCTGAATAATGTGTTTCCTAATTGAAAACAAATATTAAAAATGTTTTTTGTCTTGCTTAATTCCTCTTATGTTTGTCTTTGTATATATGTGCTTTCTCTATTATCATTAGAGTGAACAAATGCAGATTAAAGTCTTCTTGAAGGATTAAAAAAATCACAATACATAAGTCAAGGTTCATCTAATAACAAATACAGAATTAACATTTTTAATCAGCCAAATCGATCTCCTTAGCTTCACTCATTATTTCTAGTTGAAATGAGGTATTTAACTAATTATTCTTTAGTTTAATGAATAAAAAAAATGGTGTTATTAAATAAGTTTACAGATAAATATTACTGACCCTTGTTACAGCTGAGGACCACCCTAACCACCATTGTCTTAAGATAAGTTTGACTTGTTCTAATGGAAGCAGTCATATTTGTTTGACAGCAGACATTAAACTTGTTGGCTTAAATAAGTCTCTATTACTCAGACGATACTTGTACAATTCAAGATACCGCTGGTTCAATCTGCCGTTCTTGCTTTCCACACACTTCAAAATGTAAACCTGTTTTTTCCTCTTCTCACTGCTTCAGCCCTCTTTTATCAGGCCAAAATTGTAGTCAACTAACCAATCATCGTTCTTCGCTTTTATTCTCAGTTACCCAGATAAATAGTCTCTTCCAATTCGACCAATCAGTACACGACTTGCTTTTGGTCAGGGCATGTCAAACTGTACAAAATCCCTTCTTACTGCACATACTGCTGAAATGGCTAGACAGGAGAGTAATGCCATTTTCAAGGAGCAAAATTGCCAATGTCTCATGCCACATGTTGAGGTAAGACCCTTATTTTCCTTTGCATCAGATGCAAGCCACTCTGGCTCGCTTGCTTCTATGGGATTGTTCACCACAAAACTGAACCTTAGAGAATGAAATAAAAGGAAGAAAAGCATAAAAAAAAAAAAATTTGTGGGCTTCTTTAAAATACTTGCAGCCTCTTTTATTTATCATAACAAAATGATTCATTGTAAGATGCCAGCTCTGAGGGGTGCTGATAATACCAGCGATACCCTTTTACCATGGAAAAGGGAAAGAGGAATCATTGCAGATAGAATTGTATCAAGATTCTCACCTTCTCATTTCATTACTCTCCTGTAGCTAAGAGGTTTTTCTACGACTCTCATGCACTCTCTGAAACACATATATTTAATAAACCCAACTGTTTGTTATTATCTAAAAAAAAGAAGATTGATAGCAATTATCAAATGGGGCAGGGGGGGGTCTACTTGCCTTGAAAATCAATATTTGAAAACTTAATTTTTTACCTGAGCTTGAAACCTAATAGTAGATACTTATCTCAACCACCAAGTCAATTCTAATTATTTACTAAACTTTATCCTGTAGAAAACTATAAATATCTCAAAGGGTTTGTGCATCTATAAAATACATACATATGTACTGTAAAAGCTCTCCTTATAAATATTCATGAGCACACTTTTAGAACAAGAAGCTATCAGATTAAAGGAAATACTTTTAAAATGTGTCTTGTATTAAAATTTCAAGTAAAATGACCTTGGATGAAATTTGAAGAGGTGTGTGTATGCACATATATATATTTTTTCCTCTTCTGAAATAGGAAATTGCATATCTTATCACCAAAACACAACAAAAAAAATACAAAATGATTTCTTTTTTTTTTTTTTTTAACATTTTCTAAATTTTCTTTTATTCAAATGTTTTCTGAGATGAGCTGTTGTTACTTAGCAACTATTCTTTTAGTATCTTCCTCTTGATTCAGCTGATGCATTTACAAGTGTAAATAAGATGAGAATGTTAGTTCAAAGGATTGTTGGATAGAAAAACTTGCCAGAAATTTCAAAGAAAACGTGTTGATCATACCAAGTCAATTGTGAGGAAAAAATTTGGACTGGATTTGTTATTTTTGCTTATATTCTGAATAAAATCACCAAATATATTCGGCATTAAACATTTCTTTATGTAAACCTATTTTTTTTTGTCTTAAGCATTTCTTATCAAATTTAAACATTGGTCACAAAATAATTGTATTTGTTAATCCATTTCTTCTCAAGAAAAAGAAAAAAACTCCATTTTTTTTTATATGTATATTTTCTTTTATATCTTATGATTTTACACATTTACCATTCTTATTATTCAAACATGTTTTTAGTGGATACCTGTATTTGTGTAGATGCTCCATTTTATTTTAAACAATATTTATTTTATCTACTTACATTATTTGGACTGTTATCCTCATCTTCATTGCCATATTCACCTTCTATGCTTTGGCCTACTTCAGGTGATTGAAATTTCAGACTGAATCCTTTATTTTGTCTACCAGTGTAGATTGTTCTAGTTCCACGTGCCATGTCTCTTCCATATGTCTCAGTTATTAACTCAACTCTCCAAGTTTTAGTTTACCACTGCTGTGGCCTGGTATTGAACTCAGAACTCTTTGGGTCTACTCACTGGATCTAACCAATGTCTTTATTTACTGGGCCATGTGAATATGTCAATGAAGATGAGGATAATAGTCCAAATAATGTAAATAATGCAAGTATTCTATTAGTATCTTCATCTTTCTTGCTTCAGGTGATGCACTTTGTTGTAACCTAGGGAATAATCATACGAAGGTTGGTAATGAATGATAATACTTAGGACAAGAACAACACATATAAGATTCATGAGTGGTATGTAGAAGTAGTTAAGTAAATTCCACAATGAATCTTCAACTGCAGACCAACATACAGTATTTACTACTGTATTTATATGAATGGAGACATACCCATTATTGTCTGTAAGTATGCTACAACACACAAGTTGAAATAAGATGAGGATGTTAGTTCAAAGGATTGTTGAATAGAAAAACTCCCCAGAAATTTCGAAGAAAATGCATTGATCATACCAAGTCAAGTCAATTGTGTAGAAAAAATTCGGACTAGATTTTTCAGTTTGAAATTACAATCACCTGAAGAAGGCTGGAGCATACAATGGCCGAAGCATTGTGAATATGGTAATGAAGATGAGGATAACAGTTTGAATAATGTAAATAATGCAAGTAATCATAATACCTCATCTCAGAGATATAGAGGCCGAATATGGTAATGAAGATGAGGATAACAGTTTGAATAATGTAAATAATGCAAGTTATCATAATACCTCATCTCAGAGATATAGACAGTTATTTTTTCTCTTGTCCTTCATAATCAAGAAATCTTTCTTTAATAAGTTTTTTGAATATGCAAGGCTTGTAAATAAAATAAATATTGTTTCAAATAAAATGGAACATCTACTCAAATACAGGTATACACTAAAAAAAAAAACAATGTTTGAATAATAAAAATATATATCGGATTAAAAAATAAAATACATTAATTCTTTAGAAACATTTACCATCAACAGTTGGCAAAAATATTTTTAAAATTTTGAAATTAGTTCTATATTCTGTATGAATAATCTGATTTTTTTTCTGCTATTAAATCTATTATTGCATGTAAGAAAGTCTTTCATTTTTAAATCATTAAAGTAAAAAATATCATAAGAAAACTAACATGCAACAAAAGAAATAAAAATCAGTGTATTTGCAACCAATTCTCACTTACAATTGAGATATTCTGTTATTATGGTAACACAAGGCATATCAGCTTATAGGCATTAAATATTGCTTCCTTGCTATTGCACTGAATAGTTTGTTAGAAAGTAAGGAAGATCAGGTTGCATAACCAATAAAATTTATAAAGCCACATTGTGTTTCATAGAATATATAAATTGCTAGATTTACATCATCTTATTGTTTTTTTTTGGGGGGTTACCGACAAAATTCTGGGTCATTAAGCTTTTCAATGAATGTGATGATGAAAAGTAACAAGGAGAAAGAAAACCTCCAAGAAATCATAAGTTTTTCTATTGTCTAAAGTTCGAAAAGAAACTTTTATTGTTCTGACTGGTATGCTTTGGCTAATGAGATACCTGCTCCTTCCTCAGGTGTATATTGTAATCATGAAAAAAAAAAGATTTGATGATTACCACATATGAAGTGAAGTGAGAAAGGCTGGATAACCCATTGGCTCAAATTGACAAGGAAAAGAATGTTCATCTAAATACTTTGCAGAAGGATGTTTCTAATTTTATTGCAAAGGTCCACAAGGATACCTTGATCCTTTGATAACAATGAGGATGAAATTGTTTCTGTCCCCTATCAGGAGTTGGGGGATGACCATACTGACAATAAAAATTACAAATTTGGAAGTTCATGTAAAATCTTTTATGCATATAATTAACAACTGAGAATACTAATGAAAATAATAATAAATATTTTGTGGTCACTTTTGACTAATCATTAAGCTTCTTGAATTCAATCAGGAACCAATATGATCATGTGGCAGTTGATGTGTTTTCACAATTATTTGATCCAATCAACAAATCCAAAATTAATCAAACTAAATATTTACTATATTTTAAGTGAGCAATATATTGAACCTTTGACCACATGGCCTGCCAATTCAAACACTCTCATTGATATGTTACACAACTAATTCTTTTTTTTCAATTTTACCAGCTGATTTCTCTTGCTTCTGGTGAACAAATGCTGTGTCTATTTCCACACTTTTAGTGAGGGAGGAGGAGGCAATCTGGTATGGGGTGACTGGGGTGATCCCTGTTATCTCATGACATTGAAATGAAGCCTCCTCTGTGTTGCTGGCTTTATTCTTTACAGGGCAAAGAGATCAGGCAAGAGTAAACCTTAAGAAATCCTGGCTGCTACTGAGTTATCATTCCAAGTGTCTGGTTGGCACTAATTTGTTCTCAAAGACTTCCATTTGGCACCTCTAAACTGAATGCTGCCAAATCATAATATTGATGATTACTGGCTTTCAATCAGTTGACTTACTTTTCAGAAAGGAAAAAAATACCCCTCCCTCACTCCTGACTTTTTTCTGCATTCCTTTGGAAGAATATCAATTATACCAAAAATAGAAACTGAGTTTTTATTGGGGGGAAAAAAATGAAGAAAAACTCTAAGAAAAATTGCAAAGCCATTCAAATCACTTTAGTTCTCAAAGGTCAATCGTCCATTCATACTGAAAGTCATGTTTTAAAACTTTCTATGCTAATCTCTTCCCAGTTTAAAAGAGGATTTTTCACTGAAAGCTAAAGGAAAGTGTTTTTTTTTTGGGGGTTAACACTCTTGTCTTAGGCTTAACTTCAATGCTGAAAATGTTTTGTGTAAGCTAAAGTTACAAGCCTTTACATGGTCTTTTGTCTTTTAATATCTGAGATAGTGACAGGGTTTTCAATACCTAGCTTCACTTAGATGAAAAGAATTGATTTTATTTCATTGGAAGCAGGAAAAAAAAAGTTGATTTTTCATTGTGATATTATCTGCATGTGTTAATGACAATTTTTGCTTTCTGATACTAAAAATGTTTTTCATTCATAAATGCATCTTCCTAAAAATATCTCTTCTTTCATGAAAGTTTTACACATTCATATATGCAAATGTTTTACAGACAGGAATATTTTATAAGTATGCTAAGTAATTTATTCTTTTGCTATTATTGCTACAGTTTACTCATGGCTTTTAATTTGAATGTAGCTGTTTTCAATAATGTAGTTTTTTTTTATTATTGGTATAAGTTGAATTTACACACTAGTAGAATCTGGTGACTTTCACTGGAACTTAAGTGGCAGTATGTACACTCCAGGAATTTCCTGTTGTCTGAAATTGATTCAGGTTTTTAATTTTTTCAATTTCTTTGCAAGTATTTTCTAAGTACACCAATAATGATGTGTACAATTGCTATATTTATATTCCATAATTTTTTCATCTCTCTTGCAAGGTCCAAATATTTTTCCATCTTTATTTTAAAATCTTATTCAGTGGTCTGCTGGAAGATTGAATCCCCACTGACAAATTTTCTTTTTGCATACAATGATATTTTGCATCAGGCTTGGAATGGGTGATCTCTTGTAATAATCAAAATCTCCAAGAATTTTTTTTCTTGGGGACAATTTTTGGTTTGTCCATATACCATTGGGATTTGCATAATCAAATGCCAATCATTTTCACAAATTGTTACTGGTATTGATCTGTGAATGCAGCTATTGAATAATCTTGTAAGTGAATCACTTTTCACTGCTCTACAGCAGGTGCTTTTCTATAGCCTGTCTTCAACTTATTTTTAAGATGGAACAATAGCCTCATACTCTGTGTGTCTAG
Organism: Acanthosepion pharaonis; assembly: GCA_903632075.3. NCBI lineage: Eukaryota > Metazoa > Mollusca > Cephalopoda > Sepiida > Sepiidae > Acanthosepion > Acanthosepion pharaonis. The sequence goes on from CAHIKZ030000443.1 coordinate 1,418,513, forward strand.
CAGACAATAAATTTTGGTGTGTTTATGTTGATATAAAATTATTAAAAAAAGTGTATTGAGAAATGCAAGAATGCAAATGTACAAAATTTACTTTTATGACTGCTGCCCTTTCCCCATTTAAGGATTAATTATTGTTTCTATGAAGATGTTAAAGTGCAAAATCACAGTTTACTCAAATGTCAAATATTGGTCAATTCTACAGAAATATTCCAGATCCTTGGTATCTGGTAGTTTTGTTAAAGCCCATTAAGGAGAGGAGACAAAATGTCTATTTTTATTATCTTTACTGAACCGCCATTTTATTTATTGATTGAGTGACAGATTCTAATGATTTTTTTACAACTTTTTTAGAATTATTAAATGCTTAGAATAAGTTAACATTTTACCAAGTGTACAAGTCTAAGAAATGGAAGGTGTGGAATGGAGAAGGGTAAACCTGCCAGAAGCATGTATATAGAAATGTTAATTTAGTCATCTACATGTGTGCATGAAATCAGAAGGAATGGAGAGCCGAAAGCAACATTGGATTAAGGAACAATGTCATTAGATCTAATTCCCATCGCTGATGTGACTATGGATTTCTTCTTGTTAAAAACAAGAGTCTCTTTAATTGCAGCATTTTTCAACACCTACTTGTTGCATTCTTCTCTCTCTCTCCCCGCATGTCGCACTCTTCTCTCTCTCTCTCCCCCACTCGCCTCTTCTCTCTCTCCCCCATGCCCCTCTTCTCTCTCTCCTCGACTCTTCTTCTCTCTCTCTCTCCCCGCATGTCGCACTCTTCTCTCTCTCTCTCCCCGCATGTCGCACTCTTCTCTCTCTCTCCCCGATGTCGCACTCTTCTCTCTCTCTCCCCCATGTCGCCTCTTCTCTCTCTCCCCCCGCATGTCTCTCTCTCTCTCTAGCATGTCGCCTCTTCTCTCTCCCCCCCGCATGTCGCACTCTTCTCTCTCTCCCCCCCTCTCTCCCCCATGCCCTCTTCTCTCTCTCCCCCGCATGTCGCCTCTTCTCTCTCTCTCCCCCCACTCTTTCTCTCTCTCTCTCCCCGCATGCCGCCTCTTCTCTCTCCCTCTTAACATTGGCTTCTCTTCTCTCTCTCTCCCCTTAACATTCTCTCTCTCTCTTAACATTGGCCTCTTAACATTCTCTCTCTCTCCCCATTGGCCTCTTCTCTCTCTCTCTCGCATTGGTACTCTTCTCTCTCTCTCCCCATGGCACTCTCTCTCTCCCACTCCCGCATCTTCTTCTCTTCTCTCTCTCTCCCCTTAATATCCTCTTCTCTCTCTCCCCCGCATGTAACATTCTTCTCTCTCTCTCTCTTAACATTGCACTCTTCTCTCTCTCTCTCCCCTTCTTCTCTCTCTCTCTCTCGCACATTCTGCCTCTTCTCTCTCTCTCTCTTAACATGTCGCCTCTTCTCTCTCTCCCCCATTGGCGCCTCTTTCTCTCTCCCCCCATGTCACAGCTCTCTCTCTCTCCCTTTATCTCCCTCTTCTCTCTCTCTCCCCATGTCGCTTCTCTCTCTCCCCTCTGCCTCTTCTCTCCCCCATATTTGCCTCTTTCTCTCTCCCCTCCACCTGTGGTCTCTTCTTCTCTCTCTCTCTCCCCACCTCTTCTCTCTCTCTCCTCTTCTTCTCTCTCCCCCACATGTACCTCTTCTCTCTCTCCCCTCTTCTCTCTCTCTCTCTCCCCGCATGTTGCACTCTTCTCTCTCTCTCCCACCACTCTTCTCTCTCTCTCTCCCTCTCCTTTCTCTCTCTCTCTCCCACTGTTCTCTTCTCTCTCTCTCTCCCACTGTTCTCTTCTCTCTCTCTCTCCCTGATCTTACCTCTTCTCTCTCTCCTTGATCTCTTCTCTTCTCTCACCTCTCTTCTGTTGCACTCTTCTCTCTCTCCCCCACTGTTGCCTCTTCTCTCTCTCCCCATATTTGTTCTTCTCTCTCTCTCCACTGATTTTCTCTTCTCTCTCTCTCTCCCTCTGTCCGCCTCTTCTCTCTCTCCCCCACTGATCTCTTCTCTCTCTCCCCCCCTGATCTCTTCTCTCTCATTCCACTTTTCTCTCTTTCTTCTTTCTTGTTTCTCTCTCTTGCTCCTCACTCATTTCTATCCCATTTCTCTTCTCTCTTCTGATCTCTGCTCTCTTCTTTCCCTCTATCGCTCTGCTCTCTCTCTCTCCCTGGTCTCTTCTCTCTCTCTCTCTCTGCTCTCTCTCCGCTCTTTTCTCTCTCTCTCTTTGCTTCTTTCTCTCTTACTCTGCTTCTCTCACTCTCGCGCTCTGCTTCTTTTTCTCTCTCTTTCTCCTTCTCTACACATATTTGATAGTTTTACTCAACCATTAATTTTTTTCAATTTATACTTTCACTTCTGTGCCTCTGTAAAATGGATTACATCTGTAAAAATTTCTTCTTTATAAATGTGATCTACAGCAGACAACCTTGAATATGTGTGTACCTGTATCCATACACACATTTCCTAAACTAAATGTATGTGTGTGTGTACTAATATATACTTAACTATATGAAAATGTGTCCATCACTGAGATTATGCAACAATCCTCTGCTGTTTGCATTCATTGAGACATTTTTGTTTTATTTTTAGTCTGAGGTCAGTAAATAAAATAAAGATGTCTTTCATTGATATTTTTTTTTTTTTTTTTTGCTTTTGTTTGCAGTTTTTCTTTTTCTATCAATATTTGATTTCTTTGTGAATTGAAGAATTACTTTTTGAATAGTTACTTTTCTATCTTTTTAAATTCCACCTGTTATACTGGAGAAATTCTCTGGAGAATCTTCTGGATGTTTGGATGTTGAAGTTTAAATTTTTCATTGCCTCCTACTCTTCTCAAAATTAAAATTAATCTCTTCCTAGCAAGGTTACCTGATATTTTATTCTTTTTTGGCTCATCTTTCTCCTCTTCTATTGTTTTTAAATTGAGTAGAACATAAAATAATGAGAGAAACTGTCTATCTTGCAAATGGAACATGAAGACATTGCTTTCCTCAAAGTAAGTTTTGTAACACCTTGTCTATTGGTTTTCTCTGTGGGTTGGTCACCTTAATACATTTCACCTGTGTGTTGGCCAGATCAATTGGGCTGCTTATACTTGTTAAAAAAAAAAATTTGACTTTTTTCTCTAGATTTAAATTATTACTGCACATAAAAATAAAGAATAAGAAATCTAAGAATTATGTACTGAAATCAAATCTCACACAAACTCACTAAAAATTTTTAGAATGAAATATTCATTTGATAATAAAAATAAAAAAACAAAAAACTTTTATTTATTATTCAAATATTGATTATTTTGGCAGAATTTTCTCTCTACCAAAAAATATCTAAATATGGCACCGGAAACTGATGCTGTGAATATTTGGCTTTGGGGTGAATTGCAGCAAAACAATTGAGACAATATTATCCTTATAAAGAATACATATTTTAAGAGCTGATAAAATCCTAAATCCAAATTATGCATATATCTTTTGAATGGCTCATAAATATGCAGTGATTATGACTTGTTAACAGATTTTATTTTGTAGCAAATAAGATTCTTCTTTTATTTTTCTTTTATAAATGAAATTTAGCACCCAAATATTTTTTTCATTTGATAGTGACATTATTTAATACTTTTTAATTTCAAACAAGATTGCAACAGACAAAACAAAAAAATGTTAACTGTTTTTTAAATAGTTATTGGCTTAGTCTGGCACAAGGCCACAGTAGTGAGGATCAAGCTCAATAACAAATTAGTCTGTTAATCCTGGTGCATCAATTGGCATTCTGCTTTAAAGACCTTTGTATAGAGTAGAAATGGCCAATTTTTGTTTTTATTACCGATATTCACACACATACATACATATATATAAAATATATGCACACACACACCGTATATACTCACATATGCAATCTTTGAAGACCTAATTTTGAAGCTAATTTGACTAAATGGATATATAGTTTGGTCAACAGCATCGTCAGGGTCAGCAGTACATATGCTAATTTTATATCTTATATTAAAATTAGCTTCAAAATTAGAAGTCACATCATATGCAAGTATATATGGTGTGTGTGTGTGTGTGTATATATATATATATATATATATATATATATACACACACAATTGTGTATTTGGGTAGCAATCCCTCTTTTATACCTGTTTCATTAAAAGACAACAAACAAGGTACTGCATTTAAGCTTTTTATTTAATTAAAAAAGAAAATTAAATAAAAAGCTTAAACACAGTACCTTGTCAGTAAAGAAAGAAAAATTATATATATGATAAAAATATAGTTTTATGGCATGCTATATTTATGAGTTAAAGTGCACGATCTCTGCGATAGAGCATATGTAAATATAAAAGTGGAGATTGGGGCTGACACCCAGCAGCAACAGTCTGTTTCATGCTTAAACACAATCGTTAGGCCATATATATATATATATATATATAATCCAAGTGGATCCTATTAATATAAAATATTAAAACTGATCTATGAAAAGAGCTCAGTGTATTACAGAGCAAATAATTAATAAACAATAAAATCCAAAATCACCTCTCATGAAGAATAGCCTATTACAGCATGTGAAGATATTGGTTGTGTGTCTTACCATTTCCAGTGTGGACCAAATTCATGTCAGAAATTTGAAATTTAACTGTGAAAGTTAAAAAAAAAAATGTTAATTTTTGGATTTTATTGTTTATTTGTGTGTGTGTGTGTGTATATATATATATATATATATATATAATTTAAAAGAAAAACAGACCACTTTAAGGTACCATTATAATAATTTATTTCACCAGAGCCCTTTTAAAGGACGCCGGATCATCAGATAGCACTTCCAAAAATGAAATGAAACAAAAAATGAAATTAAAATTGATACTCTACCATGTCTCTTAAACTATCCCTTTTACACTCTCTGTTAAATTACAAAAACTTACACTAGCCATCAATTTTAATTTCATTTTTCGTTTCATTTCATTTTTGGAAGTGCTATCTGATGATCCGGCATCCTTCAAAAGGGCTCTGGTGAAATAAATTATTATAATGGTACCTTAAAGTGGTCTGTTTTTCTTTTAAATATTAGCTCTGGATTTACATTGAGCTCTCAGGATTTCATCCTCCTTGGGATTACCCATACGGATTACCAAGTTCTTCATAACTTAAATATATATATGTATAAACAAGCCTCTCTGTAGTTTTCTTTGATTATTGCTCAAAAGTAACCACACTTTAGTACTTGATCATTTGAAGGCATTAAATAAAATTTATTTTCCTTTTTGCAAAAGAGATTATTTTTCTTTTTTTTATTCGGTTTTTATCATTTCTTAAATTCTAGACATAGAAACAAATCTAATGCTTTAATTTTCCTTTCCCTTGCTTTTTTCTTCCTCCTCCTGTCTCTCTCCTTCTCCTCCTACTTCTGTCTCTCTACTTCTCCTTCTCTTCTTCTTGTTTTTCAGCACCACATTCTTTCTTTCTTGTTCCATTTCACAAGACACACATTTCATTTGTGATATTTAAAGAAAATCAACTGACAAAATCCATCTGGATTTGTGGAATACTTGGATCCATCATTAACCAGTTTGCTATCAAGGCAACTGAGATGAGGATTGTAATCTTAAGGAGTTCATCTGTTATTCTGACTATGATGTCTAAATTTAATAATTTCCTTTTTTTCTCTTAATTCCTGAAATTAATAAAATTAGTGACTAAATTTTTTGTTAGAAGCACAAGGATCCTCAGGGCCTTATTTACTGGGTCCATGAAGTCCAGTAAGATGAAAGAAAATCTAACTTTTGTTATATTGACTTTTGAGGCTTCAGCTGACTTAAACTAGTGCAGATATTATTTAATCTTTTAATGAAAAATTAAAAATAAGTTAATCCCGGAAAATATGTAAACTTAAACAGTCTGTGCATTGCTCTCCCTGGGTGAATGAGCAAAAACACTTTTTTTTTTAGCCTGTTACACATTTACACAATGGGAACTTTTTCTACTACCGTTCTGGGTATGATGATAAACTACATCCGTGTCCAGGGTAAGACGATAAACTATGTCCAACAGCATGACCTCTGATCAGGAGGCTTTGAGAAGCGTGGAACCACCTCTTAATTGCTGGTGTTCCCAGGTTCACCCTGACCAGGGTAGTAGCACCTGTGAGGGTCCCAGCTATGGGCAAATAGTTAAACCCGAAACTGAGGTAAAAAGCACTATGGAAGTATAAAAATAGGTTTTAATACCAGAAATACTTTGTAAAAAAATTATTACCAGAAATAAATTTTTGAAAAAAAAAAAAACTATTACTAGAAATACGTTTTGAAAAAAAACTATTACCAGAAATAGATTTTTGAAGAAAAAAACTATTGCCAGCTATACAATTTTGAAGAAAAAAAATATTTCCAGAAATAGATTTCTGACAAAACAAAAATATTACCAGGAAAAAAAAAGTTGTAGGCATTAAATGACCCATTGATGTTGATATGCCATAAAACAAAACAAACTTTTTCTACTAATATTTATTAATGACAGTTTGTAAAGTCCAGTTCCCTCTTCACTTTGGATCTAATTTCTTAGAATTCAGTGCAGACCTCCAAGCTTCATATTTTGACTAATTTTAATAATTTGCGACTATGAAAATTCCACATTTTAACCAAATCTAATGAGCCTTTCCTACCAGAATTAAACCTTCACATATGCACATATTATTTTTTTAAACTGTTTCTTGTCTCAACTTTTTGATGACTCATTGTTCCAGAAATGATTCAAACTGATATCTTTATCTTATTTTTTATCTTCTTTCAATCACTATAAATAATAATGGATTTCTCTGAAATGATTCAGTACTATGAAAAGTGCCAGAGATAAGCCAAAAGATATTTGGCTGTTAAGGCTTTTCATATGAAAAAAAAAAAAAAAACCTAGTATACCAACTCATTTTTTTTTTATTTTATCTATATGGTTTTGTCAGTCTGACCTCAAAAATGTTCTCACACTGATTCTTGGTTCTAAGATTTTTTTTTTCTTGATAAAAATGTTGAAAGTTCTGGATAACATCCCAGATGCACCATGAACTCCAGGAAGATTGAAAAATGTTTTTGCTAAATTACTTTGATAAAAAACAACAAAGATTTGTACTACCTGTTAAGTGAGTGTACACATGTAGTGTTCATTATTCTGATCTTACAAGCCATTGCTACTGAATCTCAATCTTACTAGCATACTGCATATGTATGGAAATAATAATGAACTTCTCTGAAACAAGATTTGCTTGAGAAATGTGTGTAGATTAACACAATTGTTTATAAATGCTACGTATATATGGATGCAAGGGATGTAATTAGAAGAAAAACCAGCATCCAGATCATTTGTTTTTTATGCAAAAGAAGAAAATACTGAATAATTAATGAATTCATTCTACTTTCACCCCTGCTTCTTTGCACCCCTGCCCCCCCCTTCTCCATGAACCCACCCATGAAGAAAATACTGAATAATTAATGAATTCATTCTACTTTCATCCCTGCTTCTTTTGCACCCCTGTCCTCCCTTCTCCATGAACCCACCCATGAAGAAAATATGAATAATTAATGAATCCATTCTACTTTCACCCCCGCTTCTTCTGCATCCCTGTCCCTCTGTCCATGAATCCACCCATGAAAAAAAAATACTGAATAATTAATGAATTCATTCAACTTTCACCCCTGCTTCTTCTGCACCCCCCCATTCCATGAACTCACCCAAATGTCTTTATTCACCTGAGCCAAATTTGCTGATCATCATTAGGCTATCATGTTTGAATTGCGGTTGTATGAGGCTGAAAGGCATCCATGTTTTTCTTTCTCTCTCTTCTTCCTTGCTCTCTTCTTATGGATATTCATCTTAGCATAACATGTCATGCATATGCAACAGAATCAGCACAATTACCATAATAAATGCCAATCTTTTTCCACCCCACTTCTTTATGTGCACAATTCCTACCCTTAATTCTACATGCTCAGTCGTCTTTTTAGTATCCACTTATACAAAGTTCTTCCATCTCTTTCACCTGTTTTTTCTCTTTCTCTCTGTCTGCCAACTGCCTATCTCTTTATTATCTCTCTATCCTTTGTTGTTCTTCTCTCTCTCTCTTATATTGTCACTTCTCCTTCTCGATTAATATTCTCCTTTCAACCTGTGACGTCTTTTTCCTTCACTATTCCTTTCCCTTTTATATTGTCACTTTCTCTTTCCAATACCTTCCTCTCTTTCTTTCCAATACCTTCCTCTCTTTCTTTTCAATACCTTCCTCTCTTTCTTTTCAATACCTTCCTCTCTTTCTTTTCAATACCTTCCTCTTTCTTTTCAATACCTTCCTCTCTTTCTTTTCAATACCTTCCTCTCTTTCTTTTTAATATCCCACCTTTTCTCACACGTGTCCTTGAGCATTTCTTTATTTTCTTCCCCAAGGAAATTCAAAGCTGTTTCACAATGCATAGGTCAGAATGTTCCTATAACTTCCCACCAAACCCTATAACATTTCTTGAAAATGGGTGTTGGGATTTGCCTGATTGGTATAATATATTGTGCATGTGTCTGTGAGTGAATGAATGCTGCCAGGAATGCCATCTTTGGATTTGACCGATTCTTTCAGGCAGCAGAGGAATGTCACTGGGCATGCAACAGGAAAGCTCCACATTCCCATCACCACAACTTCTCATTTGCTATCTGGGAAGAATAATTCACTTGGCAGCCATCAACATAATGACATACACCCACACCACCCCATCCCACCCTATTATATGCCCACACCATGCAGCTTACTTCTAGCAGAAGTTCTGAAACTGTAGAATTGGTAAAGGTAGGAAATCAGTGTTTCTTCTGCAGAAATGAGAATTGTCAGAGGTAGACTTGGTGGTTTGTACAAGAACAAAAACATTCCAATTAACTAAAGTTTTTTATTTCAGGGTCTAAGAGAAGTCTTTGCTGTATAATAATTAAGCTTAGCTTAATTTCACACACAGCCACATGTTAGGAAAGGAAGATTTGCATTGTTTTTGCAGGCCTTGAAAATCAGCCTTTGAAATGTTGGCTTTTTACCTGAATTTGAATCATGACCATGGGACATATGCAAACCAAATCAGCCCATTTCTGCATTTATTTTTTAAGTTCCTTAATCAAGAATTGTGTCATTTTACAAAAAAATATGGAAATAATCAAACCCAACAGATTGATTTAATATATTTGATGAAAAAGTTTGGTGTGAGTTTAAGCCTATGAAAATCAATATTTTAGTGTTGTCTTTCAATGCCTTGTTTTAAGAATTTAATGTGTCCAACTCTTCACTAGTTTGAAGAATAAGTACTAATAGGAACTCTTCTAATGTTGAGTTCATAATTTTTGGATCCGAAAGGTCAGTCAGTTTAATTCTGGTCTCTTCTGGTCAGGCATTCCATTTAGTGAAAACCTTTGACAATAAAGTTTATATTTTTATTTTTTTGGATATTTTACTTGCTCTTTTATTTGGAGTAAATTGTTTTTTTCCCCTCTCACTACATGATAGGGTCTCTGTCTGTCTGTAAATATTAGTATTTCCTCCATCTAGCACAAACCTAAAAAGTAGTAAAAGAAAATTATATTGTATCCATTTTACAAATGACAAAGGTCTTTCTATCTTGAAACATGGCATTCAAAATTTTAGAGTCAAACCACTGGGGAAATATACAATACCTTCACCCAATAAATAGACTTGTCTATCTACTCATTCTCATCAGAAAATCCTGTCCTTAGTATGATGATAAACTACATCCGCGTCCAGGGTAAGACGATAAACTACGTCCAACATCAAGGCGGTTTTGAGGAGTGTGGAACCACCTCTTAATTGCTGGTGTTCCCAGGTCCACTCTGACCTGGGGTGGTAGCACCTGTTAGGGGGTCCCAGCTATGAACAAATAGTTGAAAACTATTACCTTGAAACAGAAGTAAAAAGCATTATAAAAGTGTAAAAATAGGTTTTAATACTAGAAATACTTTGTAAAAAATTATTACCAGAAATAAATTTTTGAAGAATAAAAACTATTACCAGCAATATATTTTTGAAAATAAAATATTACCAGCAATATGTTTTTGAAAATAATATTACCAGCTATACATTTCTGAGGAAAAAAATATTACTAGAAATAGATTTCTGACAAAACAAAATATTAACACTATGAAAGTGTAAAAATAGGTTTTAATACCAGAAATATTTTGTAAAAAAAAATTATTTCTAGCAATAAATTTTTGAAGAAAAAAGATCTTTTACCAGCAATACATCTTTTAAAAAAAAAATATTACCAGCAATAGATTTTTTAAGGAAAAATATTACAAGAAATAAATTTTTGACAAAACAAAATATTACCAGCAGTAAGAATTTTGTCGGCATTAAATAACCCATTGAGGTGTTGATATTCCGTAAAACAAACCAAACCAAACTCATCAAAAAATCAGTTTAAACCATTAACAATGATTAAGAATGTAACTACTGTAAAAAAAAGAATCTCTTCAGAAGTGGATATTTCAATTGTCCTTTTTAATAATGGTCAAGTCTATGCTTGAAAAGAATCAGGCAGCTTAATGTAACAGACATTAAGAACAAAAATGACTAAAGAATTTTGATAAGCAAATCATTTAAACAGTGAACACTGTTTAAATAAATCATCAATGAATTTGTTGAGTAATTAAAAGCTGCAGAACAGAAAACTCTAGTGTGTTAATGAAAGACGAAAACCAACTTCTATTAATGTTTGTGTAGCTACATTTTTTTCTTTTCTTTAGAATTACACAGACAGGAAGCCGAGTTAAATTCTTTATGCAGCATTACAGTGAAATCTCAAATAAGAAATATGTTTGTTTGAAAGAAGTTTTAATTATTTTAAATGTCCACTTTCTAAAGCAAGATAATATTTTCTTTGTCTAGTTATTGAATGTAAACATCAACAAAATGTTTTATAACTGTATAAACAAATTTTCTTTGATTGAAGTCTCCGTACTGGGTAAGATAATAAACTACATCTGACAGCAAGGCCTTTGATTAGGTTTTGAGGAGTGTGGAAGCACCTCTTAATTGCTGGTGTTCCCAGGTCCACTCTCACTTGAGTTGGTAGCACCTGTTAGGGTCCCAGCTATGGACAAATAGTTAATCCCAAAAGGGGTCAAAACACTATGAAAGTATAAAAATAGGTTTTAATACCAGCAATACATTTTTGAAAAAATTATTACCAGCAATACATTTGTAAGAGTTCTGCAATTGCAAAGGAAATATTTGTCTCAGATTACTTTCACAATGAAGAGAACAAATCACTGTAAGTTCAGACTTGAATATCAGGGGTAGAAAGATTCGCAGGTACTATCTCACAAATTACAAGGCATGTAACCAGTCAGAAAAATAACACACTCACTGATGACCATGGTAGCCAAAATACACAAATTTTGTCTTTTTCATCCCTGATTCGAGAACACCAACTACTTTTACCGACTGAGCATTTATTTATCATTTGTTGACAACTAGGAGAGGATGCACAATATTAGCATATCAAAATACTTTTATAGTGACTCCTCTGACTGACTTGTTTCTAATTCCATCTTCAGCATATCGTTCAGAATACATACCCTTTTTTTTTTTCCACATTTTCCATTGTAGGATACACGCGGCACGCTGTCGCTTGGTTTGATGAGGTAATTCGCTGTTTTCTTCATTATAACATTTTTGAAGAAAAAATTATTACTAGCATTACATTATTACCAGCAGTATATTTTTTTTTAAATTTATTACCAACAATACATTTTTGAAAAAAATATTTACCAGCAATAATAATCTTGTTGGCATTAAATAACCCATTGAGGTTGATATGCTGTAAAACAAACCAAACCAAATTTGATTGCAGTATAATTTTGTGAGTTATGTTGTATAAACTTTAAGGTAGACTCATGAAAAAAAATGAAATGGTATTTGCGGAATATAATTGGTTGTTAACTTTGCTTATTGATCCAATTTATCTGGATGTCTTTGTTTGAAGGTGTAAATGGAGATGTGCTTCATCTTGTTGGAAAGTGTTTCCTTTCCATCAAATAGCTGAAGACTCTCAAGCCCAAATGATCTTTGATTCACATGTGTATCCTTTTGATGAGAGGACCTTATGTGAGGTATACAACTTCATGTTAATAATTTGGGCATGTGTATGTACATACACATGTAAAATATTTAAAACATCTACAGCAGGCCTACACAGAGTACAGCCTGTGGACTGTGTCTAAACTGGTAAATTATTCAACCAATATTTCACTGCATTTGTAACTAATTAAGCCCGTTAAGGAAAAAAAGGAATTGATGAGAGATGAAATTCTTGACAAAATAAAAAGGTGACATAAACAATTCCAAGTTATGGCACAGAATATAAGACATTACACAAAGAAATTTGGAACAGATGCAGGCAGGCAAAAGAGGAATGACTCAATGAAAAGTGTGCAGAAATAGAAAGAATGACTATCACAGAGACAGCAGATATGTATAAAAGACTAAGAGAACACTATCAGGACAAAAGACATGCTGATCAACAGGATGCATAAAATCCAAGGATGGGACACTGATATTAGAGGAAGAAAAATACTTTAGAGATGGAATGATTGCATTGGAATCCTCTTCCACAATGAAAGAAGACAACTGGCAATACACAGAAATATGAAAGGACCAGGAATATTAAAATTTGAAGTGAAAATAGCACTTGCCAAATCGAGCAGAAACTAAGTAACAGAACCAGGTGGAATTGTGATAGAGATGCTGGCAGCATTGACAAGATTACAGACATATAAAATGGAATATACAACAGTGGTGATATACCAGAAGACCTAAGTAGATCCATCTACATAGTGCTGCCTAAGAAGCCAGCTGCAAATGAATATATATCAGACAATCAGCCTAATGAACCACAAACTTATTATCCAAATTCTCGTGAATAGAGCATGCAGCAGAATTAGACCAGAAATAGGACAAGAACAGTGCCGTTTTGTTAAAAACACTGGAACAAGTAATGCAATATCTTTACTCGGAATGATATCAGAAAGTGTAATACAAATGCAAAAAGATGTATACCTATATTTTATAGATTATACAAAAGCGTTTGATAAAGTACATCACAAAGAACTGTTGGGAGTATTAGGTAACCTTGATATACTTGGAAAGGATATTAGAATAATCCAGAACTTACACTGGGAGCAAACCGCCTGCATGTGGATAGGAAAAGAATTCAGTAAATATACAAAAACTGAAAGGGGTGTAAGACAAGGATATGTCTCACTGGACTTATTCAACATTTATAGTGTGGCAATTCTGAGAGAATTAGAAGTCCTACCAGGATCCATTGTTGGTAGCCATAATCTTAACAATGTTAGATATGCAGATGACACAGTGTTGTTAGCAGACAAAGAAAGGAAACAACAGGAGGTAGTAAAGGAAAGCAAGAAGAAAGGACTAAACATCAACTGTAAGAAAATAGAATGTATGGTTGTAAGCACAAAAAAGAGCCCAACATGCTGTTGTAGCATAATTACGGACAATAATGCGTATGTCCCCATTCACATAAATACAGTAGTAAATACTGTATGTTGGTCTGCAGTTGGAGTATCATTGTTCATTACCAATCTTCTTTTGATTATTCTATTCAGTAACCTTCCCTAGATTGCAACACATGCAAATTACAAATTGGAGTTACTAAAATCAAGCGGGTAAAAAAATTTAAATATCTAGGAAGTGTTTGATCAGAACATAGAAAATGTGACTGAAATTTGAATGCACATTAGGATAGTGAAAGATAAACTTCCAAAAGCTAAGCAAAGTATTAAGTAACAAAGAAAATTTAATTAGAAACAAATAAAAAAAAAAAAAAAACCTGAATTTGAATTATGTAATACCAGTCCTTCTATATGGCAGCGAATGCTGGACAATCACCTTACAGATGAAGAAGAGACTTGAAGCATGGGAAACAAAAAAAGAGGACTGGACTTTTATGTAATATCAGTCCTCCTATATGACAGTGAATGCTGGACTCAGATGTAGAAGAAACTTGAGATAACAGAAATATGGTTCTACAGAAAGATGCTGAAGATACCATTGACCGAACATGTGCGCAACAAGAAAATTTTGGAGAACATAGAAACAAAATGGACATGTATATCAGAAAGAGACTTGAATTTTTTAGGGTACATAATGAGGAAAGAGGGCTTGGAAAATTTGATACTCACAGAAGGTAAGAGAGACAGAGGAAAGCAATGCCATAACCCTTCCTAATGAGCTTGTGTAAATGGTTGGTAGAACATAGATTAGGAGAAACAGCAAAAAGACAAAATTTACTAAGAGGTACAAAGGATAGGAAATTGTGGGGAGCCATGATCGTCCAAAACCTGAAGGGATACAGTACAAAGAAGACAGAAAAATAATTTTCTCCTTCTTGGCCACACTGAAAGTCCTATTCATACAGTGTTGAATATAATTCAAGTTTGCAACACTGTATCAATGTGAAGAAAACCTTTTGAAACTCTTGTGTCAGTGATGGAAATGAATAGGTCAGCTACACAAAGAGCCAGTATTTTCATGTCTTCCATTTCAAGAAATTGTTTGTGAGAAGACTGAGAAAAAAAAAATCTAACTTTATGAATGTCTCAAAAAATGATTATTTTTGTTAGGGGTGCAGAATTAATTTCAACATGGAAAAATGCCAATCACTTCAAAAAATTAAAGCATGCAATTGAAAAAATTTATTAGAATAAAATCACATTGTGCAGCATAGCACAAAGCCTCATATCTTGTTTTAAAACTGTTTAATTTTTTTTACATTGTAATTTGTAATAGCGTTCTCTATTTACAAACATGAACTCTGTGAAATCCTCAGTACACAGATTTAAATTTCAATAAATCTGGAGTTTTCAAACAAAATTAAAATTTGATTTATTGATTTTCTTAAATTTTCAACAATAACGGCTTCTGTTGAATGAGAGTTTTTACTAAAAAAATACAGCTAAGCAATCTACAGTTTTTGCTAAAAAGAAAATTGCATTTTTATTGGATCAGATTTAAATGAATAAAAGTAAATAAAAAAAGTACTACTTTATTTATTTGCAACAAAAAAGAATGAAAGTTGCAGAAAAGATGAATTCTGAATTATCTACTCAGGATTTTTAATGCTGAATTAAAAAAAAAATTAATATCAACTCATTGCATTTTGTTTAGGAATTCACTAACATTGGTAACTTTGATTTTTAAATCGAGTTGAAATTAGTTCAGTCACTCTTTTGTTAGTATCAGCAGGGAGACACAAGAAGACTTTATGAATGACAAAGTAGAAACAATTCTGTGTAACATGTTTCGTCCTCTAGAAGGACTTCATCAGATTAATAAAGTAATGTTTATGTTGATGGAATTATATGTGCATGAAAGGAAAGGGAAGATATAAAAATGCAAGTGTCAGTTATAATCACGCACTGACAGGAAATGCTGAACATGATGTTGGCACACTGAAATTTTAAATAAAATCTTTTTTTTTATTTTCTTGGATATGTCTGGGCATGTAATCTAGCTGATTTCCTTTAGTTTCCATATACTTTTGTTTTTATCACTTCTATTATTAATTTTTCTTAGTGTCTATCAGAAATCAACTAATAGAATGACCTCATAAATTTCTATTCTCATCATAACAACAAAATAAAATTTGGAATAATTATTGGATTTTATTTAAGAGCACGTCAGCATTTGTAGTCCTCAGTATTTACATGATGATAAGAAATACATTGAAAATACTTTTAAGCTCCTCCAGTACCCAAATTATTCAACACAAAATAGAAGGCTCATCATATATTTCAAATTAAAGAATTGAACCATTTAATCAAATCCAACAAATCAAGCTATATTATTCTACCCACTGACTCTATAACAAGTACAGTTGAGAAGAATTTATCTAAGTTTAACATAAAATTTGTTCCATCTACTAAAACAATAATATAATTAATACAAAACAAAGCAATAAGCTAAAACTTGAAGAAGGAATTTACTCTATCACCTGTAATGATTGCCACAAGGAATACATAGAAGAAACCTCTGAGAATTTAAATAAAAGATTATGTGAACACAAAATAGATCTTTTAAAAAACAATACACTCTATGCTGCCCTGGGTATGACGATAAACTACATCCGACAGCAAGGCCTCTGATCAGGAGGTTTTCAGGAGCGTGGAACTACCTCTTAATTGCTAGTGTTCCCAGGTCCACCCTGACCCGGGGTGGTAGCACCTGTTAGGGTCCCAGCTATGAGTAAATAGTTATCCCCCAAACTGGAGTCAAAGCACTATGAAAGTGTAAAAATAGGTTTTAATACTAGAAATACATTGTAAAAAAAAATTTTTTACCATCTATACATTTTTGGAAAAAATATAATAGATTTTTGAAGGAAAAAATATTATTTACATTATTCAGACTATTGTCCTCATCTTTGTCACCATATTTATTACAATGTTTCAGCTGTTGTATGCTCGGCCTTCTTCAGGTGGTTGGAATGTCGAACTGAACCCTTTATTTCACTCACTGGGGTAGACTGTTCTAGTTCCACGTGCCATCTGTCTATATTTCTGAGATGAAAAAAATTGTCAGCATTAAATAACACATTGAGGTGTTGATATGTCATAAGCCAAACCAATACACTCTATGCATTAGTCACTGTAATGTCTGACCATAATTTCTATTTAAAAATTCTACTTTAATTAAAACAGAAAGTAATTTACTAAAGCGAACGTTTATAGAAAGTGCTTGGATCACTGGATCATCCATGGTAAATTTGTGTCCAGGTTCTTACAACATTTCAACCTTTCCTGGCAAAGCTTCTGTTATTAAGATGAGGGTGAGTTAATAATAAAACTAATAAAATCAAAAGCATATAGAAACTAAAAGAAATTGACTAGCCCAGGGGTCGGCAACCTTTTGCTGACAATGTGCCGACTCAGGATTTTAAAATCATTCAGTGTGCCAACAGCATATATATTTTCATACAAGTCAAGGTCAATATACATGTTCTATAGTATATTTTATATAGTAATATACAGTATATATACTTTTATAAGATCAGCGTTCCATTTAAATATGATCACGTCGTTGTCATGTGGGCAAAAACGTATTCCTAAAATTTGAGTATTTTGAATGAAAAACGAAAAGAATTTTATTTTGATCTATAACTTATATGTACGTTTTTCCAGCATTAATCTTGCTAGAAAAGGGGAAATATTAAAAAGATTTCAGTTATCTGTTTGGATTGGTCTTGCTTTTATGTCCATCGTCTTTTTCATGTTGAATTAAATATAGTCTAATGTTAATTATGTTTTATGAATATGTCCTGAAGATGATCTACTAGACCGAAACGTCCGACGTTGACATTATATTAACATTAAAACAGCATAATTGCATATTAGGATTTTTGTTTGTTTTTTCCGTATATTTTTCTTCATACTTTAGTATATATATACTTTAGTATATAACACAAACATATTAACTATAAACGAATAGTATGTGTGTTCAGGGGTTAGTAACCTTTTGCTGACAATGTGCCGACTTAGTTTTAAAATCATTCAGTGTGCCAATAGTATACATATTTTCATACAAGTCAAGGTCAGTATACCGTTTCTAGAATATATTTTATATAGTAATATACAGTATATATACTTTAGTATATATTCAAATTAAAACAGCTAAATATCTTCTTTGCGTTGTAGTAGTTATTGGTTCGGACTTTGTGATGTCATTTGCAGCTGCATGCCATTGGAAATTGCTGTGTGTGCCACGTGTGGGACACACGCTGTAGGTTACCAATACATATCCAAGCATATCTGAGAAAAATAAAAAAAAATATTTAAAAATTTTAAATTTCAATATAACATCTTCAGCATTTCCTGCCAATGCATAAATATAACCGACACTTGCATTTTTATGTCTTCCCTTTTCCTTCCTACACATATAATTCTATCAACATAAATATTGCTTTAGTCTAATGAAGTTCTTTTTTTGAATGTTACTTTTTTTTAGAGGATGAAACATGCTACACAGGATTTTTTCCATTTTGTTATTCATTTGCTTCACATTCTTCTGATATATAAAAAGTTATCATTTTCTCGCAGACACAAAACTGCAAAGCAGTCATCTTTAGTTACTATTGCAATAGATCAGTGAAGGTCATCAGTAGCTGTCTATATTTCTGAGATGAGGTATTATGTACACTATTTACATTATTTGGACTATTGTCCTCATCTTTGTTGCCATATTTATTACAACGTTTCGGCCGTTGTACGCTCTGGCCTTCTTCAGGTAGTTGGAATGTCGAACTGAACCCTTTATTTCTCTCACTAGGGTAGACTGCAATAAAAATTATCAATTGTGCCATGTGTCCTCGAGGATCCATGGCACAGTGGAAAAAGGTGCTGGTTAGATCCAGTGACATGATCCAAAGCATGTGAGTTCAATACCCAGTTATGGCAGTGGAGAACTTGGAGAGGGGAATTAACAGGAGATAACTGATATCCATTAAACATGGCACATGGAACTAGAACAGTCTACCCCAGTGAGCGAAATAAAGGGTTAAGTTCAACATTCCAACTACCCGAAGAAGGCCTGAGCGTACAATGGCCAAAATGTTGTAATAAATATGGTGACAAAGATGAGGACAATAGTCTGAATAATGTAAATGTTGTAAGGTCATCAGTGTCCAACATTTGACTAATTCTTTTGGTAGCATACTGAAAGATTAAACTCCATGTGTTGCTGAAATTACCAAAAGAGAAAAATAGAATCTAAACATAGAGCTTTTAAACAAATTAGACAAATATTTTTTCATTCTTTCTAATAACAAAATAGTCTACCTTGGCTGTGAAACAATATCTATCCCCAAAGATGCGAGGCAGAACTTTGAAACCAAGTATCAAGTTTACACAAAACTGAATCTGTATATGAAGATTATTACAGCAGCCAGTTTGGTGAAAATTCTTGATAAAGAACAAAAGCTTTTCAAATAGCCAATACAGAAAATTCAGTAATAATTAGAATAAATTTTGAAATGTCCAGGGAAATCGTTGCTACTGGGAAATCATTCATATTTAATGTGTCCAGAGAAAAGGTGGAGGTGTGTATTCCAGAATATCAGTCTCTCCTGAATTATGGTAAAGAGAAGCGTAACTGACATTGCTGCAAACTTAACAGAGCAATTAAAACTAAGGGCAAGAGAATTTGTTTTTATTTACAAGTAATGAAGGAAAGTACTGACTGTCATTTATCATTAAAATCAAAAAGTGGCTCAAATTTTCTTATGTGTATTTAGTTGTTTTACTAAAAGGATGACAACACTTTTGTTCCATTTTGTGAATATTTCTAAATTTCTCCATGCATCTCTCTAATTGGCTTTGTCAAAAAAGATATGTATAGACATAATTTTTTTTTTCTTCTTGTGCTAACAATCTAATGCACCTCAAGGGAAGTAAATCTTGTCAAAAACAAAGGTTTGGACACTGGATGGTTCTGTTGCACTTTTTCATTGGCACTTACATATTGCTTGTAAATGTTCACACACTTGCCCACTTAACATAATATGACAGAGTTAATCAGGTGCCAATCTGTTTTACAGATTATTTGTAGTAAGAAATGTCAAGACTTTGTTTTTGATACATTTCCCTGGTTATAGGATAATTTTTTTTTTTTTTTTAATATTCCAATTTTATGATTACTTGCATTATTTACATTATTCGGACTGTTATCCTCATCTTCATTGCAATATTCACAACGAGTGGATCAGTGGATAAAAACATTCGTTAGATCCAATGACTAGCTTCTAGTGATATAATGGCTGTCTATATCTCTGAGATGAAGTATTATGATTATTTACATTATTCGGACTGTTATCCTCATCTTCATTGCCATATTCATGACATTTCAGCCATTGTATGCTCTGGTCTTCTTCAGGTGATTGGAATTTCAAACCGAACTCTTTATTTCATTCCCCAGGGTAGATTGTTCTAGTTCCACGTGTCATGCCTCTTCCAAATCTCTCAGTTATTTCCCTTTAACTCAACTTTCCAAGTTTTGTTTCACTACTGAACTCACGACTCTTTGGGTCTAGTCACTGGATCTAACCAATGTCTTTATCCACTGGGCCATGTGTCCTTGACAACATCCGTGTATGAATTTCTGGGACTTACAAACTTAACAACCTAACAACCATTTTTACCAGTGTCATATTGCAATTTTTGTTATTATTATTTCATTTTTTTTTTTTACCAGAGCTTATATTGAAATTTTATATTATATAAATATGTGTTAGAATTATATACTATGAAAAAAAAGTTAGAATTCATGCCAAGTTTTTACAACTCATGAGATCCAGAAAAGGTTCACATGATGTTGTTAAATGGATCTATGTTTGATAATGTGGCTTAAAATATACCTGGTGCTGGATCATGTGACCTATAAAAAAATTATGTCTAAACAATGTTAGGTTATATTAAATCTTTTAAAAATATTAAATTTTGGGATATCTTTCAAAATCTCGCATAAACTAACCCTGGAGATCAAAAGTTAAGGAAGTGTATGGCAAAGTATCAAAAACTAAATGTTTCATACAAAATTTAAAAAAAATATAATAATAAGAGGTTGAAAATTGCTTAACCATTGCCAAAAACCATAGACAATCTTTGTTTTTAATTATTGCCATTTTTTTTTTGTTTATTACTTAGTAACTTACTCTAAAAATTTACTTTTGTGGTCTGTGGCTAATGTTCTGTGAGCAATGTAGCCCTTCACAATTCTTAATTGTGCATGCCAGGTCTACAGTTGTGTGTAATACATTATATGCCATTACATGTGTAGGTAGTGGTACATACACACAAAAATGCGTTCACAATTTAGCCAGATAATATAAGAAAAATTTCCAGAATAAATTTACCTTTATGCACATGGTATTATCATGTGAGTTTAACCCTTTGAGCCCTGACCACCACTTTACCGGTGGTAGAGAAAAATGAAGTAATACCCAGCCATTGGTTGAACAGTGGTAGAGAAAAATGACTTAATGCCTAGCTACCGGTTAAACAGTTGGTAAACATTTGTAACTATTTTTATATCTTCCGTAAAACATTACATACCAATTATTTGCAAATTTTGACTCAGGAGCCCAGGCGGGAGGGTTAAAATTGTTCATGAACCCAGGGCTCAAATGCTTAAAAAGAGTGGGAGGAAGAAAGAAAGAAACAATCAAACAATAAAACATAAAAAGAAGGAATAGAAAAGAAAGAGAAAAAGACAGAAGAGAAAATTGAGAGAAAAAGATAAAGAAATAAGGAGAGAGGGGAAAACAAAAAAGAATAAGAAATGAATGCGAGAAAAAGTTAAGATTAAAGAAAAAATTAAATAGAAGACAGTGATATTATAAGAAAGAAAGGATTGTTGATTTGTTAACTCTTTGGGTCTTGACAACCGCTTTACCGGTGGTAGAAAAAAAATGACATAATGCCCAGCCACCGGTTGAAAAGTGGTAGAGAAAAATGACTTAATGTCCAGTCACCGGTTGAATAGTGGGTAAACACATGTAACTATTTTTATATCTACCGTGAAACATTACATACCAATTATTTGTGAATTTTGACTCAGGAGCCCAGACAGAAGAGTTAAAATTGTTCAGGAATGCAGGGGTCAATGGGTTAAACTTATAATATCTATCCTCTTTTGAAATTGTTGATAATATCTTATTTTGCAGGTATCAGGTTTTATTATGCAAACAAATTAAGTACAATATAAATTTTTATTTATAAATAAATCCAAAAACTATAAACCACTGAAACATAATCAATTAACACAATATTCCATAGATTTATAGTACAAGGCAAAAAAATGGAAAGACTCTTAGAAAGTGGATTTTTTTTATGTTTACCAAGACAAGTGAGTAATAGAATTTATTTATTAATACAGGGTATTAATACAGGTGTACATATGTACATTATACAAGTGAAAAAAATGATTTAGTATTTTGTTAGGTAAACTTTTGGTTTAATAACAGCCTTAATTCTTCATGACATGCTATAGACTAAATTTTTTATTAAGTCATCTTCCTTTGCCAGATTTTCCTAGCATTCCTTTAATTCACAAAAAAGCTCATCTTCTGTGTTAACTTTCCTATTACAGACACACTTGACCATTATCACCCAAAGATTTTCAATTGGATTAAGGTTATGACTAGGCCACTGGAAGAGTTGCAATTTACCCTCATTGCACTTCCTCTTGAGATAATGTTTATACTTTAAGGCAGTTTGCTTAGGATTGTTATCATTACTAAATCATTTTTTGACTTGTATAATGTACATAATTACACCTGTATTAATACCCTGTATTAATAAACAAATTTTATTACTCACTTGTCTTGGTAAAAATACAAAAATCGACTTTTTATGGGTGCAAACAACATATTAAAATTTCAAGAGTGCAAATGGATAAATTGTTTGTAAATTCAAACAAACTAGGTCAGTGTCAGATGTGAAAACACCATTGCATGCTCGTTTACGCCGTGCAACTGAAAGCATTGCAGCAGTGCACGTGAATGTAACCAAAAATCCAGACACCTCTATTCGTCATCACGCGCAGGAATTGAACCTCTTCACAACAACATTTCCAATTGCACTGTCGGCTGGTCAATTACGTTGACTAAAAAAATCGTGAAGTGCGTGAAATGCATTTCTCTTTGAACGTCTGTTTTCGTAATAGGCTTTGATAACTTTAACACGTTGTTTGATTGTTAATCTTTTAATGGTTGAAATTGCCAAAGACTTAAGTTGTTAAATCTGAAAGAAAAAGAAAAAAAATCATTAGATGCTTAAACTTAATTCACATTTAAAATCAGTCCAATTTATACTGAAGGGCCGAAACGTTGTAATAAATATGGCAACAAAGATCAGGACAATAGTCTGAATAATGTAAATAGTGTACATAATACCTCATCTCAGAAATATAGACAGATATTGAAAGGCCGAAACGTTGTGATAAACATGGCAACAAAGATGAGGACAATAGTCTGAATAATGTAAATAGTGTACATAATACCTCATCTCAGAAATATAGACAGATACTGAAAGGCCGAAACGTTGTGATAAATATGGCAACAAAGATGAGGACAATAGTCTGAATAATGTACATAATACCTCATCTCAGAAATATAGACGTAGACAATAGCATTTAATTGAAAATGCAGAAAACTAGAATTTTAAGATTTCTACATGCTTCCTCTAAGCAATGGCCTAGCAATCAGTCTTTAATCTCCTTCTCTTCCCCCGACTCCTTATTTCTGCTCCAGTTAACCCACACATTCTCTCACATGTACATAAGTGCATATGCAGAAGCCTATTAGGAGAAGGGAAAAAAGCATTTATTGAATTACTGTAGTCAGAAGAATCTAAAGACTTTGGCCTAAAATGTCTACATCCACCAGTTTGTTGCTCTCATATTCTTTCTTCATTACATCTGTATAGTATTTTTAACATTCTCATTGTCCTTCTCACTCTCTTGCCTTTCCTCTTCTCTATCATCTCTCTTTTTCTTGTTCTCATTTCTTATGAATTTTATTTTCTGTCTCTTTTTTGATGTTAGACTTCTCTTTACATTTAGTGCATGTTGTTATTTCCAGGTAAACACCTGCCGCTCACATCTTTAGTGTACATATGTGTCTACAACTAAATTGATCTTTCTACTTCCAATTTGAAAATCCATTTTCTTGTCTCTTAGCTCAGGGCTTAGTTCAATGGACCGAAGACTAAAAGTTCTGAGGTTCTTTCTCATTTTAAATACAAGGTCAACTAAAGGTTATCATCACAAACTCTCTTCCCAAGCTAATAGCAGTTTCATACTCATAAAATTAACAATATCCAGAATGAATAAACGTTTTGCTTTGATTAGACTAATTAACTTAGTTGCTGGGTTTATGATGCTCATTACCATTTAATCCTCATATAAATCAAAGTCAATTAGAATTGCTATTTATATTTAATGCCAGTTTATACAATGAAATAATTGTACAAACAATAGTCAACTGTTAGACAGAAATTAAAGTTCTTTTCTTTTTCTTTTTTTTTATCTAATTTTTGTTTTCCAAATTTACTGATTTGTTTCTATACGCTACAACCTGAATGGATGCTGAAATGTTTGCCTTTCTCAAAAGCAAATCTCTTAATTATTCTATTTAGCTGGTTTCAAAGCCATTTCTTATAAACTTTGCTGGTTTCAAAGCCATTTCTTATAAAATTGCATTGTATGTCTACAGTCATCAAAAAGAAGGCAAATTTAAACTATTTTTGCCAACTAACGTATGAGAAAGAAAACTTATTTATTTGTGGACAAAAAGCAAATTGTTTCAGTGTACCTGTTTTGTCCTTGTAAATTCTGCATTACCCATAAATTTTGGCATTATGACATCTGATGATAGAAAATGTCTAGCAAGGCTATTTGAAACAATAAATTGAATTCAAAGAAATGAAAGTGATCTTGAAATCTAAAAGTAAACCTTATGTTTATTCATTTCAAAATTAATTTTGTCCATGTATTTTCCTCTTGCATTATTGTTGTAGCCTAGGGAAGGTTACTGAATAGAATAATCAAACGAAGGTTGGTAATGAACAATAATACTTAGAACAAGAACAACACACAAGTTTTGCCAGCAGCACATAGAAGTAGTAGTCAACTACTAGAAGTGAGTCAAGTGAATTCCACAATGAATCTTCAACTGCAGACCAACATACAGTATTTACTACTATATTTATGTGAATGGGGACATACCCATTATCGTCCGTAAGTATGCTACAACAATTATACACAGTGCAAAATAGATTAAAATGAAAATAAAGTATACTAATTTGGTACCTGGTGCTTCCCTGACAGCCAGATGATCAGATTTCAAATCTGAATTATTTGTCCATCTAAAATATTATATTTATTAGAAAATATATTCAGTTTAAATATAGAAAATGTCATCAAAAGTCCACACATTTTGACTTATTTTTTCCGTTACACAATGGTTGTTGCCAAACAGGGAAATTAGTCCTTGTGACACATGTCTATTTTAATCTTATTTAAACTGTGACAGACCTTAATTTATGCAAAATTAAAAAAAAACATTACTGAATATTTTCTAAAAGTCTAATAAAATCTTATATTTATTTCAATTTTTAGGGCTGAAGAAAAAATGTTTGTTTTTTTATTGTCTCAACTTTGATTTTATTGCTGTTGTCCAGGCTGAGTAAGAGAAAACTGTGTTATTTCAATGTCTTCTTTTATGCTCAGTCAAATTGTCTGTGTCTGTATATAAAAAGACACAAACACATGTAAATCACTCATGCACAACAGACATATACATTTATGCTTGAAAAGTCAGAAAGTGTGTGATGGACAAAGAATCAGCTCTTCTTTTAGCAATTTTAAGAGATTTAAAAGAAGTACTTATTTAGTTTTATGTGCTTGCTTTCTCAAACACTGCAGTTTGTTTATCAGGACTTTTTTTTCTCCCTCTGATCAATGTATAACTTTTTAAATTACCCACACTGCAATATTTTCAATCCCCAGCAACAACCATTCCTCATCCTTCCATTCTCCTTCTAGAAGGACGCATTTATCATTTCACATCCAATCACTCATTTCCTTCCCCAACCTGTTCATGTCCCTACCATTCAGCCTGTCGTCAATTTGTCCCCCCCCCCTGCCCAGACAAGCAATCAGAAATGAGCATTTGATCATCTCCTATTTTGTCTCACTATCTTCATCTTGCCACTTGCTAACCCTCGACTGATATTTTGGCACTTAAGTCATTCTGCTGTATGACCAGGGTGGGGGATGGCTGATAAAACCCCCAGAGACAAAAATGACAAATTGTTTGGTAAACTGACTCTTTGACCCTCATTCACTTGCAGCATTTCACAACCTCTGCTTGGACTGAATATGCATCGGATTCTTTATCATCCTGTTATACAAATTAGAATTAACAACCTTTTGCTTCCTCTCTTGAGAGAATGGTGGTTTTTGACATCCGAATTCCATGGCAGGATTACTGGTAAATTTCTGAAGATCAGCAGGCAACAAGAATAGAATAATGTTTTCTTATTCAAAAAGAGAATAAAGAATTTTGATGCATGTGAATTTTTGTTTCTTCTCAGAATGATATTTGTGTATTAATCTATTGATTCCTAAAAAAAAAAAACGTTTACACAGATAAATATTAAAAAAGTTTTCTGTTTTTTTTTTTTTGTGTGTAACTTCTCTACATTGAGATATACACAATATCAAAGTGAGATATGAATGATGTTAACTTTGAAGTTATTTGTTGACTATATGAGATTTGTATTATTCTTTGCATGTTCAAATTAGAATAACAGTCATTCTTTCTTTTTTTTTTTTATGTAAGAAATATGTCTCCCTAGTGGTGATATATCTTTAAATGG
>CAHIKZ030000443.1:1447500-1472500 GCA_903632075.3 Acanthosepion pharaonis
TTATATTGTATTGCCGGTATTTTATACCCCAGTTTGACATAACTATTTTATATAGCACCGGTTTATTGGTCCAATATAAGAGTTCGATCGCCATATATTGTTTATCCGTTATCATACACGTAAATCATTCGACGGAGAAAAACATGTGAATAATTTAAAAAAAAGATGTTCTTTTCGTTTTATATCTTTTATATACCCACTGTAATGACAAAAAAGAAGCCGGAAAATAATGTCTTGGTATAATCTTGGCGATCGGAAAGAATCTCATCTTTGTTGAAAGATGTACCAGAACGTGGAACAAAAAGCTGTGGAGAAATGTTAAAGACCATAAAAACGGAAACAACGAAAGAAATAATAAAACGAATACACGAAAATAACGTCGTTGAAAATATTTTTATCATTAATGTCGGCCATATATGGATATCATTAGATTTATATATATATATATATATATATATATATATATGTGTATAATGTGTATGTTTTTGTATAAAGATGAATGTTTGTTAGCAATTAAAATGAAGTTTTGTCAGATGGGATATAATAGAAATTGTAAAATTTAGTAAAACAAAATCATTCTATATGAAATGAAAAAAAACGAAAAAAGGATTACATAAAGAATTAGGAATAAGATTTGTTTATATATTTGGGTGGGGAGGAGATGAATTATAAAGTATCAATGATAGTAGGATAAATAGAAGAAGAATTCTGATATAATGAAAGATAAAGAGGGTAGAAAAATATATTATGATAGTTTTATGAAAACATTTCTAGGTTTATATAGAAGAATATGTCTGAGAATAACAATAAAAGATGATGAAGACTATATAGCTTGTGTGAAATGCAAATATTTGTGTGTGTAGTGATGACGATGTGTAAATTTGATATATTTAATATTTAGAATTTGATGATGATCAAATAATAAAAAATTTAAAATTTTAAAATATGATGATGATGATGAAATGATATATCAAATCGTATACAGTATTTATGTTTATTTATACAGTATGCTGTATATGTATATAGGCCCGGAGAAGAATGAGGTAAATAGTTGCATATAATGATGAGGATGGATATTTCTGTATATATGTATATATACTTGAACATGTTAAGATTATATGTATTGGGGAAGTGTATATATATATATATATATATATATATATATATATATATATATATATATATAAATGTATATGCCGATGGAATATATTTGTGGGAAGGTATATGTGTTATATATGTGTGTGTGTATATGTGTGTTCCTGATGTGTTTATATGTATATATGTTTGTGTGGTATATGGGAGCAAATGTGTGTTTATATATGTATATATGTTTATTGTGTGTATATATGCAATATGTGTGTTTGTAGAAAAGCGAATGTGAGTGTATATATATTTATGTGTGCGTATATAAAAATATATATATATAAATATATATATATAAATGTGTGTGTGTGTATATAGTGCTTTCCTATCTATAATATATTTAACAGTTATGTGTGTTCAGGTTATGTGATCCTATATATAGATATAAATAGATATATATATATATATATATATATATATATATATATATAAGGAAATTGATCTTTTTGGATGAATATATAGAACTATATATAATTTGTGTGGGAGAAATGTGGTTAATGGTTATCCGCTTGAGATTGAGGAATTGAGAGTCAGGGTTTGACATCTTGAGGACACCATTTTACTAGGACGGTTCTAATCCCTATTGCAGAAAGTTATGAAACCTCTTCTTCCATACAGATTATGGGCAAATAGCAGAACAGACAGGGTTCTATAGCATTGGATAGCAAATGATCTACTGCAGAAAGAAATGTCATGTATTCTGCATCTCGCATAACTGACTGAACAAAGAGATGAAAATCAACCAATAAACAAAACTATATATACTTTATTGATAAATTAATGCTTTCATTCCTGTAGAAAGTTCCAGCACCTAAAGCAGCCAAAATTTAGAATAATCTGCTTAATGTTGATTCAACTCATTTGATATTATTCTTGAAAACTAAAGACAAAAGATAATAATTTTTTTCTTGTCATTTTTCATGTCAAATACCAAAGTCAATATACAAATTCTAGAAAAACAAAAAACAAAAAAATAAACTGTTGTCTTTTGAAATTTTTTTTATTGAATCCAAGAATGAAAAAACATGAAGCATTTAATGTTGATAATAAAAAGGAAATTAGTTTTAAAATTTATGAGCAAAATATATGAACAATATCTTTATACGCCTTTGTTTATTGGACTGCACTGAACTTGCCTTGGACTCAGGATTAAACTGTTTGAAATAATGATTGAACTGATAATCAATGAATTCGATTTCCCTAGGTTACCTCATTTATTTAAGAATAGAATCAATAATAATCCTTGATTTAAATAAAAAATAATTTATTAAAATTTGAGTGAGATAATAATAAAAAAAAACATTGAAATCATTTAATTTTCTCTCTTTGTAGTTTATAGAATAAAATCAAACCCAACCTTTTTTAAAACTTATATTTGAGATTTTCTTGTTTTCAATGTTATATATATATACATTTTATTGTTGAAGCTTGAATAAGCATGGAATAATAATAATACAACTGAAAATGTACGTAAATGAAAATGTATTGAAACAATTCCAAAAAGGTACAATATTTACAGGTAGTTTTGGTATATTCTTGGGAAGACTGTTCCTGCAGAATGGGTTGACTAAATTGATCGAAGCAGATTATCTTGATTGCCTCTTAATCTTCGTTATTTTCAGATTATTTTATATTTATATGGTCGGGTACTCCACTTATGTAAATTAGGTGATCATACACAACACTATACAATTTAGGTTCGTATAGTGTAATTTTAAATTAAAATCTGCAAATAAATCCAAGATGTTAACATTGAGATTTCACAGCAAAATTTCTGAAGTTTGAAGCAGCTTTATTTTTCAATTTATACTTTTTTTTTTCCCTCCAAGCAAGGCAGGAGTACCACTAGCACACAAGGGGTTACAGAGAGTGAGAACAAGATTAAAGAGGTGTGTTTGAGGAAAGGATAAAGAGAAGGACTGGGGTAACTAGTATATGCTTGCAGATAAGACACCCCTTTACTTTATGGCTTAATAATTGATGATTTACTGTTGACTCACAGATAGGTCTCAAGAGTTACACAGCCCTTTTTTAAATGTAAGAATTATCAGATATCTACCTTTATTTCAAAACTTAGAATTATTAATACACTTTTGCAGTTAAAATACATTTTGTCAATCATCATGTAAACAAAAGGAAGTAACTGTTGTATCGGTATTTTTATATTTACTGCATATTATTTTTATATCGAGTCAACTCAACACAAAAAGAAATAACTACAGAAGAAAATGTTACGGTACATTTAGAAAAAATTTTTACGGTACATTTAGAAAAAAATTTTTTTTTTTTTTTTAAGTTAGAGTTTTAAAATTAATTCAGAACTGAATCCCAAGAATTCTTCTTCACTATCATCGCTGTCAAACATCATTCTCATTTGTTCATCAGTTTAATAGGTTTTCATCATTTTCCATTTCATAGTAGTCATTCATCATAACTTGCGAAATAACCATCTTCATCTTTGTTTGAAGCAACCATATCCTCATTCTTGGCCTTTTCCATGCTTGAAGCAACTAAATCCTCATATAACATCATCTTCAGTTCCATCCATAGCATTTGAAATGCCACATTTTTTGACGGACTTAATCATTTCTTCAGGGATTTATCAGAAATCATGATGACAAGTTAGTGTTGTTTTACATCTATGACAAGCAGATAGGTCGCACCCCTAATATTTTGTGAAATTTTTGGTTAAAAAAGTGTGACCAATCTGCAAGTATATATGGTAGATCAAGGCAACAAAAGATGTTGATTGACATTAAATTTGAATATTTAAAAATTATAACTATCAGGGAAGCAAGTAAGAGGAAGGGAGTTCCACAGACAGGAAGTGCAAGAAGCTGTTGGAATAGAAGAGATGGATATATTTAACCGTTTTGACAGTGAAAGGGTGGGACATAGTAGTACACTTAAATTCATGCAGTTAAAATGTTTATGGGGGTTAATGTAAGATATGCATAGATAAATATTTAACTTATAATTTCTCTCTCCCTGCATACTTTTAGAAACTTTTAGTCTTGCATTCAAAGATAAGCCAATTCAATCAGTCCTTCAGTCAATGCCATCTTGATTTAATGAGCACAATTTAATCTCTGATGAGAGTCAGAAATTGAACTCTAAATCTTGTACTTAATGTCTGTTGTGTCGGAAACCTACCACCCCTCTTGAAGTTGAACTTGTCCAGAACAAAGATTTTAAATAGTGGCATGTCAAGGACATGGAGAAGACAGATAGACAGAGAAGTTCTTAGCTGAGCTAGTTATTGACTACTCAGGCGATTTCTGTACCTTTTACCAACCTATTAAAACCCTTTTTATTGTTATGTGTTATTTGGCGTTTGTCTCTACTAACCCCAAATCAACATCATAACAATGTCTAACTCCTTCTCCATATACCTTCTTCCACAGACAGTAATTGAAAATTGTAAACTAAATTCTAAATGATTTTCTCTGGTTTTATAATCATTCTTTCCTTCCTCGTGGAAACAACCAAACATTTCCTGTTAAAAAATTTTGGGTGGAGAAGAATTGAAAATAACACCCCTTCATGCCTGCCAATGTTTTTCTCCTCATTCACTCTACACACTCCTGATGGTATATCGTACCTCTGTTCTCCCTACCATTACCAATCTTTTGTGTAACTTGGCTGTTTTCTCGATGTGCTTTGATGTTTTTCCATATTTAATGGAGAACGCCTTTTGGTAAGCAACCTCGGCTGGTGAACACCTGAAAAAGATGGACGTTCTGCTTTCCCAGGTTTTTATTACCTGTTATTGGCCTTAACCCAGTTGGAGCTTTTAGAATGTTGACCCAAACATTTAAAGAACACAAGAAGGAAGAACTGATTGTGCAGACAGATTATTCTAGCAGTTCCTTCATCTTCCTACCATAACCTTTTTTGTTTATTAGTGTCTGCTGTGCGCAGATGCGCTTATTGTCTTTGAGTCATCAAATCGGCCAATTTTTGTCTTGAGAAATTTTTTTTCTTCATCTTGCAAAGACGGTTCTTTTTAATATATGGGAAAGCAATTTGATGCTTACCAATATTGAGTAATCTGGAAACAGTTACAATTCAAGCTGAGATTATCTATACTTCCTTTTTGCTAATGCTCTTGAGAAAGGCATGACTCAACTCTTCCCTGTATTCTCTTTCCCAATATCTTGATAAACAATATCCTATCATTGGCATGTAACAATGGTTGATAAAGAAGGTTGAATATGGCAAACCATTCTCCCATAATTACATTACAAACCCAGACAGTAGCAGCAAAAGCTGTTACCTCTGTTATTAACCTTTACCAGTTAGTGCCATGATAATTTATTTGCATTTGAAACTACTCAGTTGCATCGATATTTGATAGTAATACCTGAAGGATACAATGGATTTTACAAGTATATTAGTTTATGCTGATTGCTTTATTTATATATTTTGCCATATTTCCTTTAGTGTTTACAGATGGTGGGAGAGTTTTATCATTTGGATTTCCTCAATAAATAGAAATTTTAGAATTTATAAATCTCAAGCTTGTATTTGTTTAGGGTTGAATTGAGGAAAATATCTGGTGAGAAGTGCACCTTTTTAAAAGTGCAGCAAAATGCATTCTTTGGTTGAAATATGTGCATATGATTTGCAATTTAAGTTTTTGCAAATTCAATCATATTGCCTGATGACCAATAAATAAATTGCTTGAAAATTTGATTGGCTTTTTTTTTTAAATTTATTAAATTGGAACTTTTTGTCTTTTATGATGGATAACAAAAACCATTGTGCTCTTAAAACGAGGCTAAAAATCAAAAGAATATACTGGTTTTCATTTGGAAAGAAAAGCCAATAAGGTTTTTGATCAAAACTGAAGAAAATTGAAAAGAATTATTTATCTGTTTAAATCTCTTGAAAGATTTCCTCCTTACTCATCCAACTATTTGTCTTTTTCAGAGATCAAGAAAACTTTTTTCCTTTTCAATAAATATAAAATGATGTTTATTTTTGTTCATCTTTTGGTCCCAATAAAAAAAAATGGTTAGGATTAAATGGAACTTTTCTTTTCAATGTGAATATTTAAAATCATATTAAGAATGGAACAGAAATTAAATTTTCAATGAAAAGACTTGATAATTCCATGAATAATTTGAAGTAGTATCTTTGTAAACTATTTACATACACAGATGTCCTTAAGGACACATGGCACAGTGGATAAAGGTATTGGTTAGATCCAGTGACAGGACCCAAAGAGTTGTGAGTTCAATACTGGAGAACTTAGAGAGGGGAATTAACAGGAGATACTCATAACTGACATCATTATTGTCCTCATCTCTTTTGCCATATTTATCACAATATTTTGGCCGTTGTATGCTCTGGCCTTCTTTGGGTGGTTGGAATGTTGAAGTGAACCCTTTAGATTGTTCTAGTTCTACGTGTCATGTCTAATGGATGTCAGTTATCAGTTATTTCCTGTTAAATCACCTCTCCGAGTTCTCCACTGCCTTAACCAGGTATTGAACTCACAACTCTTTGGGTCCTGTCACTGGATCTAACCAACACATTTATCCACTGTGCCATGTGTCCTTAATTGTGTATGAATTTCTGGGACTTATAAACTTCATAGTTCAACATTCCAACCACTTGAAGAAGGCTGGAGTTTACAGTGGCCAAAATGTTGTGATAAATATGGCAACAAAGATGAGGACAATAGTCCGAATAGTGTAAATAGTGTATATAATACTTCATCTCAGAAATATAGACAGATACTGAACAGCCAAAATGTTGTGATAAATATGGCAACAAAGATGAAGACAATATTCCAAATAATCTAAATAGTGTACATAATACCTCATCTCAGAAATATAGACAGATATTGAAGGGCCAAAATGTAATGAATATGGCAATAAAGATGAGGACAATAGTCCGAATAATGTAAATAGTGTACATAATACCTCATCTCAGAAATATAGAGAGATATTGAAGGGCCAAAACGTAATAAATATGGCAATAAATATGAGGACAATAGTCCGAATAATGTAAATAGTGTACATAATACCTCATCTCAGAAATATAGAGAGATAATATCTTTGTCTTTATTCTTTTAATCAGTATATTATCTGGTCTTCTCAAATTGTACATATTATCTGAGAATCTTTAAAATTTTGATCAAATTCTTTCATTTTATTTACAAATTTGAGCACTTTATAAATCTGATCAACAAAAAATCTTAATAGAAATTATTATGTCTTTTACAAATGTTTTGTTGAATGGAGACCTGTTGATCTGAGTCTTTAAAATCTTTTTTTAAAGCAAGTGACCTTTTGTTGTTGTGTCATGTCTATTTTGCCTTTTGAGAAGAAAACTTGCTAATTCCAAATTTCCCCTTTTTGACTCTCTCATGATTTCTTTGCTATTTGAAGAAAGACAAAAACTGATTTCTCTCTTTTCTATTAAAAATATTGGAAAACATTTCATGTGGACTGATGTATTCTCTTGTAGAAACACAGACATAATCACTTGGAAACTGTCATTTATCTATTTTTATCTCATTTTTTGTTTGTCTTGTCATATCTATAACCATGACTGATTTCTCTTCAAGGAGGCCTTTTTTTTAATTCTTTTGTCTCCTGTTTCTTTCTTTGGCTTCATTATTATTATATGCCAGCTAATATAAAGTGTATTTGTGGAATTGACTGTAAATTGGACTCATCCCAACAGAGTGCTGACCCTACAGACAAAGATCAACTATCTATACCAGTATAGAAAAAGTGTAGCCAATTTCTTTTTAAGATATGCATGGATCAGTATTTTGCAAAATAAATACAGGCATAATAATCAGCAAAAATTGTTGCAAGCAATCTTTAATTTTTTGCACTGATATCTGATATTTGGAAGCACAGAGGAGTAATGGATATTGGCTCTGATTGAGGAATCAGAGAGCCAAGTTTGAATTCAAGTCGAATCCATTAAATTCACTTGCATACTAATACACTTGGGAAAGGTATAAATCCTCCTCTTCTTCTCCCCCAGCTATGGGTAAATAGCAGGACAGACTGGGTTCTATAGCCCTGGATGGCAACTGGTCTACCGCAGAATGAAATGGCAACCTACTGCAGGAAAAAATTTGCCTTGTCAGTCATGTATCAAAAGATACATAACTGACTGATCTTGATATTAATATTTGATGAAAGTTTCAACAGTACGGACATTTTCACAGAAAATAAACTATTAAATGGTCAGCATGATTTGTTCAATGTTTCCGTTTTAGGGAGGAGAAAGCTGTTAAAATACTGGATTCTTTTATTGATAATAATTATCTTTTATCATGTTCTTTATTATTAAAAAACAGAAAATGATTATAGGTAACTGAAATCTATCTTATAATATGATTTCTGTATGTGTTCACGTTTGTTATGATAACACAGCAAAAATGGCACAACATAGTGATTTTTTTGTTAGCACAATACAAGGAAAATGCTCTAATTTTGACTAAAAAGCAATTTCTAGTCTTGTCAGGTCACCAATTTCCAAATAATTTTTAATTAAGTGTAAATTGGTCAAAAAATAACTGCCCACTTGAAGTCTATTAAATACTAATTGCAATAATTCCACTAGAGTTTTCTTCAGAAAATACACAGAATAAGCATGAAGGAATCCTTTCCATCAGTCATAGTGGTATACCAATAATGATATTTTAATAATAATAAAGCTTATTGATAATTAACATGTGCAAAGGTTTCCATCAAAAAACTGCTTTTCAACAATTTCATTTTGTTCAAACACACACACACTGGGAACTTTTGCTCCTTCATGACTTAGGAAGCAAACTTGTATTCAAGGCCAATGAAGACAGCAGATATAAGCAAATTCAAGTAAATAAAATTGCCTTCTTGTTTCATAAATTCTGACATGGGGGACAAAAAATATTTGACTTTTGAAATTAAATAAATTCATTATGCAGTTATTAGTTTTGATTTTTGTTATGTTTTTGAGTTTTGGTTGCATGGTGGAGTAATGGATAGCAGCTCGGATTGAGGAATCAGAGAGCTGAGTTCGAATTCCAGTTGAATCCATAACATTTACTTACATGCTAATACCTTTGAGGAAGGTATGGATCCTCCTCTTCTCCCCCCCCCCAGCTATGGGTAAATAGGACAGACTAGGTTCTATAGCCTTGGGTGGCAGTTGGTCTAGGAAAAGGAAAACTCTGAATTCAAACTGGCCTGATAGGGCTGGGCTCCATCAGGCTATATCGCCCTAGAAACATCACTTCTGCTATGGCTGCAGTACATGTGGTGCCCCTACAACCCTGATAGGTCACGTGATTCATGATCGTGTGTTTTTTGGATCGTCTCTTCCATGTGTTCATAGATTTTAATAGCTAAAGAATGAATGTTTTAAACAACAAAAAATGTGACGCCATTCATGAAAACTGATACCAAATGGCATTAATAATTGTTTTTTGTCTGTATAACAGTTTTTTGTGCTTAGTCTTTTTTCCTACACTGCATTTTAAAATAAAGAATTTGGTCTAGTAGAAGAAATACTTGTTCCTCATTCAGACTATTTTATTTTCTTTTTAATTTGCATATTCCTCACTAGTGTTATGAAATGGATTTGGCAGCATCTTTTTTATTCAAAGATCTGTGTTGACAAAAAATGCTTTGGGAAAGCTTAAGATATTTTGGAAATATAAAGTTTTTTTTTATTTTAAAAGAAAAAAATCAATAAAAACCCATTTCTTTGATTCTTTTTTTTTTTTTTAATGAAGTCTTTGAATTATGGACATTTCTAAGTAGGGAGAAATTAAGCAATAGCAAAGTTTAGGTTTTGAAAGGTTTTTATCAATTCTCAGGATTCTTTTTTTCTTTTTTTTCTTTTTTCTTTCTTTTTTTTTCTTTTTTCTTTCTTTTTTTTTCTTTTTTCTTTCTTTTTTTCCTTTTTCCTTTCTTTTTTCTTTTTTTTTCTTTTTTCTTTCTTTTTTTTCTTTTTTCTTTCTTTTTTTTTTTTTTCTTTCTTTTTTCTTTTTCCTTTTTCTTTCTTTTTCCTTTTTCTTTCTTTTTCTTTTTTCTTTTTCCTTTCTTTTTCTTTTTTCTTTTTCTTTTTGTTTTTTCTTTCTTTTCCCTTTTTTCTTTTCTTTCTTTTTTTTCTTTACAGTTTTCTTTTTGTGTGCTTTTTATGATGTACAGAATCAGAATATTTAACAAGATTCATTTGTTTTAAATTTCAGCAAATGTTCATTGCTAAGAAAATATTTTTCCTTTTGTGCATTTCTTTGAAGAATTTATTTACTTTTTATTTTGAAGTCATCATTTTTCTTTGAATTATATACATGTCAAGTATATACATTGAAATTGTCAAGTATATATATTGAATTATATATGTGTCATTCATTTTCTTTGAAACTCACTCAGTTATTCATTTGTTGTATGTTGACAATTACTCATTTCTCATTCACATCTCAAATCTGCTTCCATTTTTTTAGGCATGATTAATGAGTTGCTCTTTGTTTTATTAACTGCAGGCCATAAATGGGTTAGAGGTATTTACAAGG
This sequence comes from Acanthosepion pharaonis, assembly GCA_903632075.3. Lineage (NCBI taxonomy): Eukaryota > Metazoa > Mollusca > Cephalopoda > Sepiida > Sepiidae > Acanthosepion > Acanthosepion pharaonis. Next base: position 1,458,176 of record CAHIKZ030000443.1, read on the forward strand.
CTTAGTCTGACACAAGGCTATCATTGTGGAATACTTAGTGATTTGGTTTGGTTTGTTTTACAGCATATCAATTATTTAATGCCAGCAAAATTTTTTATTGCTGGTAATGTTTTTCTTCAAAAATCTATTTCTGGGAATATTTTTCCTTGAAGAAATCTGTAGCTGGTCATATTTTTTCCAAAGAATGTATAGCTGTTTGTATTGCTGGTATTTTTAAAAAGTATTGCTGATAATAATTTTTCCTTCAAAAATTATTGCTGGTAATAATTTTTTTATTACAAAGTATTTCTGGTATTAAAACCTATTTTTACACAAGTTTGGGTGCTAACTATTTGTCCATAGCTGGGACCCTAACAGGTGCTACCACCCTGGGTCAGGGTGGATCTGGGAACAACAGCAATTAAGAGGTGGTTCCACGCTCCTCAAAACCTCCTGGTCAGAGGCCTTGCTGCTGGATGTAGTTTATCGTCCTATCCAGGATGGCGGAATACTTAGTGAGGATGGATCTTGATGCAATAGAGCTGTAATGCTAACCTTACACTAAAACTGGAGGTCATGATCAGGTCATAATAGGCAGTCTTTTGTACATTTCCAACAGTACAAAGCTCAAACTGTTGGGCCATTTTTCACGAAACATTACATGTAGACATACATTGCTCTTTATGAAAACATTCTTAAATTTAAGATTGCCACTGAAATATTGGCGCTGGATCTCCAAACTTTTCAGTGCACCTTTTTGAGTGCCCAAGAAAGATATTAGTATTAATAAATGAATATATTTAATTACTTTTTTTTAATTAGCTATATATGATCCAGAACAACACAAATGAGACAAAGAAATAATAAAAAATGATAGATAATGAAAAAGAAAAAAACTAATGTTAAACATTAGCTGATACTCTGAAGAAAAAAAATTACTGCAGATGGAAAAAGATGATTCATTTCAATTTGCCCAGTTAAAATCTTGGGGACATTTTAGTTTGGAATCCTCTCAAAGAGATGATAATTTTGCAACATGAGAGAAATAAGGTCAACAGAAATTTAAGACCATAATAGAAATAGAGTTATAAATGAGACTTTAAAGAAATCTGTATTTTTTAAAGAGGAAAAGAAATAACCACAAATTAAATGCTATCTTCTTTTCGTTTCTGTTAAATATGGATCAGATTTGTTTGGTTTGGTTTGTTTTATGGCATATCAACCTCAATGGGTTATTTAATGCCGACAAAATTTTCATTGTTGGTAACATTTTTTTTCAAAAATCTATTTCTGGTAATATTTTTTCCTTAAAAAAATCTATTTCTGGTAATAATTTTTCTTTGCTGGTAATATTTTTTTTCAAAAAATGTATAGCTGGTAATGTTTCTTTTTTTTTTTCAAAAATGGTAATATTTATTTATTTTTTTTTTTTTTAAATGTATTGCTGATGATAATTTTTTTTACAAATTATTTCTGGTATTAAAACATTTTTACATTTTCATTGGAATTTTGATGAAACAATTATTTCACAAATTATCATCTTTATTTTGACCTTAGTTTGGGGTGTTAACAAATTGCCCATTGCTGGGACAGGTGCTACCACCCTAGGTCAGGGTGGACCTGGGAACACCAGCAATTACGAGGTGGTTCCATGCTCCTCAAAACCTCCTGATCAGAGGCTTTGTTGTCAGACATAGTTTACCATCTTACCCAGGACGCAGATGTAGTTTATCATCATACCCAGGCTGGTATGGATCAGATATAACAAAATTAAATATTGACGACATATAACAAAATTAAATATTGACGATATATAACAAAATTAAATATGGATCAGATATAACAAAATTAATTTTTCCAACAAATTTGTTATTAACATATTCCAAAATAGAAAACTTGGAATTTTGATGAAACAATTATTTCACGAATTATCATCTTTATTTTGATTTTTGTTTTTGTCCTTTCTCTGCTGAATGTTAGACCTGCAAAGTCATGAATGCCAGAAAATTTATTTACATAAAATGTTTCTTTTTTTTTTCTACTACTTGAATTGGAAAATTCTGGATGTCAAAAATTTTACTCTCATTGAAGGATCATAAAAGATGATTGTTTTTGTTTCAAATAACTTTTGGATCACCCACTTCTTTTAGTTGAGTATAATTTCTGGCTTTGTTGCCTTACCTGTTCAGGTAATCCATCTCAATTTCATTTTCCTCTATACATTCATTATTTATGACATTTAATGTTCCTCAAGGGCATTTCACTATAACTCCTAAGTCATATATATATATATATATATATATATATATGAGTGTGTGCATACATATATACACCTTTCTGCATCCAAGTTAACCTTATATTTCTAACATAGATGTGAAAATCTACAGAAAATCAATAACTAATGGTCATAAATGTCAGAGATGGATTCCAATAATATCACATTGTCCCAAATTATAATTTAATGATAATGTTTTTTTTTAAAAATTTTCTTTTAATGTTATTGGAATTCTTTGACGTATAGATTGCCATCAACAAATTGAAGATGTGGCCTCTGATGTTAGGTCATTGTGGGAAAATAAATTTATTGCTTCAAGAGATGTTTAAAATAGGATATACAATTCCAACAAAGTTTTGAAGAAATTTGTCAAATGGAAAAACATTTTATTGAAAGTAAATTTGATTACGTGTTTCACCTTTCTTGGCTTGATCATGTCCAGAAACAAACGAATGAAATAAATATACATACATACATACATACATATATATATATATATATATATATATATATATATATATATATATATAAAAAGCTTAAATAATGAATCATTAGTAATTTTTCCTTAAGCTGGTATTTCTCACGATTTGAGAAAAGATTGAAAATGAGTGACATTTAAAAAAAAAAAACGGTAAATATTTATTCTGTATCTTTTCTTCAAGATGTTTAATTTTTTTTTCTCTGAACTCTTCAAGAGAGAGATAATATAATATTGTGACATTCTGGATTCTTAATTCAATCACTCAACAAGAACTGAATGTTGCTAAATTTTTGGTGAAAAAACCTTTTCTTTATTTAATGTAGAGATCTATTACAAGAAAAATAGATTATCTTTGATTTATATCTGATGTGATGGAATAACCTGCCACCCCCATGAGTGGCGGCACTATAGGTAGTAACCACCTATAAATATCCATTAGGACAGCGGGCAGGAGAGTTGAGCTGGGATCTGTAAGAACTAGCGGCCTTCCAATAGCAGCACGCACACAACTGTATTGACTTGTGACACCCGTGCGCATAACTATTACTTCCTTGCTTGTTGTACTGGTTTCTACAATAAACCTGTTACTATTTATCAACCATGTTTGTCCATTCCATATTCCTATTAGCACGGAATATAACAATATCAATAATTGCACCTTCCCAAATGCCATTTTGAAATTTATTATCTACAATTTCTTTAAAATTTGAAAATTTTAAATTTTGAAAAAGTACAAGTGTATTTTCCTTTTTTAGAAAATAATTAATTTTGCATAATGAATTTAGACTTTTCTCTTTGTATATTTGGCGTCTTTTGATTTCTGCCATTTAAATATTGGTCTGAATTTGAGATTTCCTCAGCCTTGACCTTAATATGGATGTAGAAAAAAAAATGTCAAAAAGTTGTAAGGTACACTTTGTTAATAAACTGAATATATAAGTTATATTTTAATATACTATTATAAATTCATTCAATTGTTATATATTAAATATCACTTTTATTTTATAATGATATATTTAAAAATATTACTTATTAAAATTTCTATTTCAGATGAAAATATTACTTATAGTCATCGGGATTTTTTTTTTTTCTTGCTAAATTTAATCTTATTTTTGTTTCATTTGTCATCACGATGAAATCAATGACAATCATTATTTGCTTAACATGGGACAATAATTATTAGATGAATGAAATCTATTTCCTTAAAAGTTGACCTTGTATTTTCTTTTTTTGTCTGGTGCTTTTAATAAAACTTTGAAAAATAAACAACTGGCTTGTGAGGACAGGTTGAAGACAAACTACCCACCTCTTCTCTTTTCCTTCTTTATAGCTTCGTATTGTTGCTAAGGATCTGCAAGATGGTTATGTTGTATGAATGAATACATTCCACTTTACAAAGAAAAGACCATTCTGGGTAAGACAATAAACTACATCCAACAGCAAGGCCTCTGATCAGGAGGTTTTGAGGAATATGGAACCACCTCTTAATTGCTGGTGTTCCCAGTTCCACCCTGACCCAGGGTGGTAGCATCTGTCAGGGTCCCAGTTATGGGCAAATAGTTGACCCCTAAACTGTGGTCAAAACATTATGAAAATATAAAAATGTTTTAATACCAGCAATACATTTTTGCAAAAGGTTATTACCAGTAATGAATTTTTGAAGGAAGAAATTATTACCAGCAATACATTTTTAAAAGAAAAAATATTACCAGCAATACATTTTTAAAGGAAAAAATATTACCAGCAATACATTTTTAAAGGAAAAAATATTACTAGCAATAAAAATCTTGTCAGCATTAAATAAACCATTGAGGATGATATGCCATAAAACAAAACAAACCAGAAATCAGTTATTTTGAATTGGAAACACATTGTATATTTTACTGTATATTACCAGCCATACAGTTTTGAAAAAAAAATATTACCAGCAATAAAAATCTTGTCGGCATTAAATAACCCATTGAGGTGTTGATATGCCATAAAACAAAAGAAAAGAATAAAATTCTGCTCATCAGGAAACTAATTCTAATCAAGATAAGGCTAATGAAAATAATTCACATTTGGTCAAAGACTCAAATTAATTCCATTTTTTACTTCAGTTCTCTTTGAAGATTGGCACTTTTGCTTCCAATTAGCTTCAAGAACAGTAAGTCCTCCAGATTTGTTCTCTTTGCACTGTACCTTCGATTTCATTCAAATGATAGGACAAGACATTTAAAATGACACCTGAAAGTGAAGTCCTCATCTACTTCAAACAATTCCATTTTTGGGTCTCCTTTCCAGTGGGCCACCTCATCCAAATGACGCAAGTTGATGGTAGACATTGGTTGTTAATTGGGGAAACAGATAAATTTTCACTTTATGATTCAGAGAGTAAAGCCAATGAATGGAAAGTTAATTTTGTAATAACACAAGCAGCTAAGGATTCTGAATTAGCTATTTTCAATTAGAAGCTATCAAGTCGTTGATTAAGTTTCCTTTCATGTGAAATACACATTTCTGTCTAATTATGATCCTCTCCAGCCAATTGTTCTGAATTTTGATGAGCTTCTTTTATCTTTTTATTTCAAGGTTTTTAGCCAATCAATTCTTCAGATATAAAACCAAGAATTCTGAATAAAGACTATTCTAATTAAGTGCTTGACTAATGTAATCTTGTACAAGACCAAGCGTTCTAAAAAAAAAAACTGTTCTAACAGTGTGCGTATTTGACATAGGAGTATGTGTAAAACCCAATCAATAGTTCTGTACATGACAATATTGTATAATTTCAAAGAATCCGTGCTTTGTTAGTATTTTAATGAATATTGTTGAATCTGATCTAAAAGCACAAAGGATGAAAGTATGAGGAAGTGGTACAAAGTTTCTGGCCTAATCCACTTAGCAAAATCTGTACTCTGATCTTTGGTCATTTAAATACTAATTTTGGGAAGTGGGTCAGGCCAAGTATTTTTACCATCTCCCTTCTGTAATACTTCTAAAATATACATTTGTACATATTTGTATATGATCAGTATAAAGAAAAAAAAGTAAATTTTATTAAAACTCCAAATATACACTATTTACATCATTCAGACTATTGTCCTCATCTTTGTTTACTTATTTATTTTATTTTATTAATTTACTTATTTATTTATTTATTTTATTTTTTATTTACATTTTTATTTTATTTATTATTAATTTACTTATTTTTATTATTTATTTATTTTATTTACTTATTTATTTACTGTAAGGATTTAGTTGATTTAAATAATTTTTTAATAAATTTAAGTTAATTTGTCGGAGAAAATTTCAATTTATAATTTCAAATAAACATCAAAATAATCTGTTGAATTTTATTTAAGAAAAACTTTTCAAAATTTACACTATTTACATTATTCGGACTATGTCCTCATCTTTGTTGCCATATTTATCACAACGTTTCAGCCGTTGTTCTGCTGAAAAGCAGGAGATAACTGATAACTGACATCCATTAGACATGGCATGTGGAACTAGAACAGTCTACCCCAGTGAGCGAAAGAAAGGGTTCAGTTTGACATTCCAACCACCTGAAGAAGACTGGAGCATACAATGGCTGAAATGTTGCGATAAACATGGCAACAAAGATGAGGACAAAAGTTTGAATAATGTAAATAGTGTACATCATACCTCATCTCAGAAATATAGACAGATACTGAACTCCAACTATTTTGATAAGTTTTTTGTTCATAATAAATTTTGTTAATAATTTTGTTAATAATTAATTGATCTGTTCAAGGATAGAATAAGGTTCACAGTAGATCACATCTCAGATAAGAAGTTAATTCTCTTCACATATATACAACCAAATATACGGGCACCTCGACGTGGTGTAATGGTTAGAAAGCTTGTCTTGCTAGATCAATTATGACTGAGTAGTGAGTTCAATCCTCACTGGGTGCCCCATACTTTCGGCCTTGTGCCACATCTAAGCTGGGCTTAGAAAATCACTACAACCAAATATATCTTCATAATTTCACACTTCCAAATTTATAGTACACATGATAAATTTACAGTTAAGTACAAACTCTGAAATGATCTCCCTTCCAAAAATGAGAAAAATTCCCTTTTCTAAAACACACCTTTTTTAACACACCATTCCATCCAGTAAGCAGACAAATCTAAGAGCTTTTCCTTCTTTTTTTTTTTCTCACATTAAAAATATTTTTAAAAAAAAAAAAGAGGGAGAGAAAGAAATTAATAAAAAAATATATAAATGCTGAAAGGAACAAACATCTCTGCTTACAGATAGCTTGACCTAAACACTGTGTGTGTGTGTGTGCTTCTGAAGGGAAGTTTGGCTAGTGTAAGGAGTGTTGTTTCTGAGAGGATGTTGAAGGGAGCTTACTCATGTCTCTCTTTCCTGTATCTTGTCACTTTGAGATATTTCCCCTCTCTTCACCTACTAACTCTAAACACACACACACACACACACACACACTTATGAATTTTAATGTAAGGCATATTTAATTAGACAAGATATTTTTGTATTGTGGTTTAAGATCGGCACTCCCCTACCAAACATAATAATTACTCTTATACCGATCTGTTCTGTCCAGAAGTTAGTCTTTAGAGCAATAGACTGGTGACTAATGGACCTTAGATTCTATTCTTAGAAACAAGCAGATACAGAATGTACCAGGTAATTGAGAACAAATATAAAAGAAGAAAAAATATTCATTAAAAAACAGTATTTGTTCCCCAAAAACAACTTTATACACTCGTTCAACTGTATATGCAGATCAGGTGGTTTTTGTTATAAAAACAAATTTAAGCATTTGATCATTTGTTCTGATTTTGGGAAACAAATTAACAAGAGCACTTTTAAGTACTGCCCTCACAAGAATAAAACTGCTTAATTGGTTTGTACAATGAAGGAAGAAATAAATGATAATATAGTCAATACTAAATTGAAAATTACAAGGATCACTCTGAAAGTTATTTCCAAAATGTCAAAGGTGGATGTTGGTGGTATAGCAGTAGGGGCTGAAACTTCCAACCAATAACCTATAATTATGTTTTGCATTGTTATAGCTATTAGTCTGGCAGAATGGCGTCTGACTTAAAAGACGCTTCTGAGGCAATGATGTATCATTGAATTCCTACTTCCAAAAAAAATTTGTATCCATGCTCATTCATTGACACTTAATGTTTATGGAGACCAAATAATGGATGTGAGCACAGTTAGGAATGTGTTTCAGCAGTGATTACATCAACGTGTGTAGCAAGTCATGGTCACTTCGCCTGGTATTAATTTTTATCAGTGCATTATAAAAGCTCTTGTTCATCACTGCGGAAAATGGATAGTGAGTAGTGGTGACTTTGTGAAAAAAAAAAAGTAGTGTTTTGTAGCTAAAAACTTTCTCTATTGAATAGTAAGATTTTGGTTTGTTGTAGTACCCATGAAAATAGGTGAAAGGCATTACTTTCAGAGCATCACTTGTGTATTAGTAAATAGAATAGTGAAAACTAAGTACTAACATAAATTATGTCATTGCATTATTTTAAAGTTTTGATTGAATTAAAGAAATGTTGTTTCTTGTAATTACTTGACCATATCTTAATAGTATATGAGATCTTTAGATTTTATTTAAAAATGGTTGTGTCAAGGAGGGGGAATATTGAATATGAATATTTATTTATTTACTCATTTTATTTATTTTATTTTTTTATTTACTTGTTTATTTTATTTATTTACTTATTTTATTTTATTAATTTACTTATTTATTTTATTTTTATTTACTTATTTTATTTATTTTATTTTTATTTACTTTTTATTTTATTTATTTAATTTTATTAATTTACTTATTTATTTTATTTTATTAATTTACTTATTTATTTTATTTATTTTTATTTACTTATTTATTTTATTTTTTACTTATTTTATTTTTTATTTACTTTTTTTATTTTATTTATTTACTTATTTATTTTAATTTATTAATTTATTTACTTATTTATTTTAATTTATTAATTTATTTATTTACTTATTTTATTTATTTTATTTTTATTTACTTATTTGATTTATTTTATTTTTTTTATTTACTTATTTGATTTATTTCATTTTTTATTTACTTATTTGATTTATTTCATTTTTTATTTACTTATTTGATTTATTTCATTTTTTATTTACTTATTTGATTTATTTCATTTTTTTATTTACTTATTTGATTTATTTCATTTTTATTTACTTATTTGATTTATTTTATTTTTATTTACTTTTTTTATTTTATTTATTTACTTATTTTATTTATTTTATTTTATTAATTTACTTATTTATTTTATTTTTTATTTACTTTTTATTTTATTTACTTATTTTATTAATTTATTTATTTATTTACTTATTTTATTTATTTTTTATTTACTTTTTTATTTTATTTATTTACTTATTTATTTTATTAATTTATTTATTTAATTTGCTTATTTTATTTACTTATTTTATTTATTTACTGTAAGGAGTCAGTTGGTTTAAATAATTTTTTTAATAAATCTAAGTTAATTTGTCAGGGAGAAAATTTCAATTTATAACTTCAAATAAACATGAGAATAATCTGTTGAATTTTATTTATCTAAGAAAAACTTTTCAAAATTTTTATGCATGTATTTGGATTTAAATTTATTTGATATCATTTTTAAATTTACATTTTTTATTAAGGTTTAATGCTTTTCTTTCTTTTTGATATGACATGAAGAGCTGCTTTAAATATTAGGGGAGCTTGCTTTATATAAGAAAGTAATCCATAATCTCTATTCAGAACAAAACAGCTTGCATGCAGATAGTGAATAAAGAAAAATAGAAAGTGGGGTATGGAAAGGATGTTTTTTATCACCAGATTTATTTAATCTGTACAGCAAGGCAATCCTAAAAGGACTATAAAACATTTATTAATGGCAGACATAACCTTAACGATAGACGATATGCAGTTGACTCAGAATGAAACCTAAAAAAATGAAACAAACTGTAAGAAGTTAGTACACTCCCCAGATAATAGAAATTCAAACACAGAAATCTGAAAGCATTTAGAAATGGTAAAAGATACCTTTCAGCAACTAAGCATAGTATTGAAATAAGAAAGTAAGCTGAAAGACAAAGAAAAGAGTAAAGAACTGATATGCAATATCTAATTTCCTATATGACAGCGAATTTTGGATAATCTCTTCATGGATGAAGAAAAAAATAAAAGCAATGGATGTGGTTCTACTGACAAATGCTAAGAATGAATTTTTAAGGATTGTGTACTGAACATTTGAGTAATGAGGCAAATTTAAGGAGAATAGGAACAGTATGGAAACTGATACTGACAATCAGAAAGCAACAGATGCAACTTCTGGTATACATAATGAGAAAAGAAAGCCTAGAGAATATAATACACACAAGATATACTGAAGGCAAGAGAAGCAAAGGGAAATTGAAGAACCTGTTTGACAAGTTAGAAAAAAAATGGATGGTAGAAAAATTGATTGATTTATTTTTATATAACATGTCAACCTTATTATTAGATTATTTAAAGGCAAAACGTATTTTATATTGTAAGAATAATTTTTTTTTTTTTGCATGTGAATATTACATTAACAATTTTTTATGAATGATAATCATTTTTCTAGATACAACTCTTACTATTTAACCTATAGCATGGGGAAGGAGATGAATTTATCCCTTTCCCAATAATATTTGTGCATAAAAGGAGGACTGGCTCACTGATTTTTCATTCCAAGCCGTTATCTGACATCCAGTGGTAGAATCGACTCGAGCCAAGTTCGAATTCCAAGCGAATCCATTAAATTCACTTGCATACTAATACCCTTGGGAAAGATATGAATCATCCTCTTCTTCCCCCAACAGGACAGACCAGGTTCTACAGCCTTGGATGGCAACTGGTCTACTGCAGAAAGAAATGGCAACCTACTGCAGGAAAAAAATCTGCCTTGTCAGTCATGTATCGTAAGATATATGACTGCTTAAGTGTGTATCTTGCATGGCACATAATTGACTGATGGTAGAATAAGGACAAAGAGGAGGATTTTAAAGGGGCAACAGTTACTTATAGTAGTAGAAGAAAGGAAGTTGTGAAGAGACAGGATTTTTCACATCCTGAAAGGACATAGCATATGAAAAAAAGGAAAACCTTGCACAATGTTAGGATTTCAAATCAAATGGGGAATCTGTTTCTTTTCTCAATATTTTACAAAAGATTAATTCTTTGATTTTCTTTTGTTTGGCATATTTTATAAGTCTTTTATTCCAACTGTAATACAATAAAAGGTGCAAACCAATTCTAAGACATGTGAATTAATCATTAACACAAGATTTTTAATCTCACATATTTAACAATATATTTTATTTAACTCCTGACTTTGCTAATAACTCTTGGGCAGTGTGTATGTGCCCCCGTCACCCTGGAGGCCTCTTATCTGACTATGAACCTTACTTTCTTATCTACAATGTCTAACAAACTCTACCCCTTACTGCTGGGGTTGATGTTTATATATCTCTGTCATGCTTCATGTTCCCAGGCTTGCCAGCTGTGATGTTTTGTGATTTTGAAGTTGGAAACTGGGAAATCACCGGCTTCTTTCATGGCCTGGTGTGATAGTAAGTGCAATGCCTATTTTGGCATGACACTACACGATCATTCTTCATATTTCTTTATTTACATCATCAATACTTAAATTATTTTTTTTCCTTCAAGAAATATTACAGGAAAAATGTATCAAACTTAGGGATGGTAAACTTTGTCTGTAAAACAAAGTGACAGTCACCATGCAGTTTTCATTCCTATATCCACACTGTCTATATCTGTAAATGCTCTATCTCCAATATTGAGTATTCTTCCCTATAAATATAGCAAATTTTAAACACACATCCTGTTTATTTTAAATGACAAATATATTTTTTAAAATTTAAAAACTGTAATCCCAGTATAATATATAACAGTACCAACATTGCAATAACCAGATATTTTTATTAAAATTGAAATTATGTAACAGTCAGTCTATACTCAGTCAGTCAGTAGTTCACTTTTGAACTGACTGTTCGGGTGAACTCTCCCTCTACGGACGGAGAGAAACCCGAAGGAGGCTACGCCAAAGGGCGGAGTCTCCTTCGGGGAGGTAGACCGGGCACTGAACCCGTTTATACGGGTTCAGTGGGCATATTTTTGGCCGAGCTCACAGGCTCGGAATGCCCACGTTAAAAAGGCCTTGTGCCACATGACACAATCGTGGGGGGGGGTGACTGAATATCATCAGTCTATACTCAGCACCTGGAGATGTGCATGAAACTCACTTTGCTATTGGTGAAGGATAATATGTATATTTATTAATATAGCACTGGTTTATTACATTGAGCACTGTTTTATTAACATCAGCACTATATGTGAAATATGTTGTTATATATAAACTATGAAATCTCCACAAATATTCTTAAATGCCTATAATTGATAATAGAAGCCATTGGTTTATACCAACGGCTTCCCATACTTAATACTTCTCGTCTTCACTCTCATATGGTCGATTTTCGTTTCCACATCTCGTATACACGAGTTTGTCGTTGCTTTGAAATTTTTCATGCAACAAAAACAGACTATCATTATTGTTTTGTCCATGTATTGTTTAATATATTGAAATGTAATTGTCATCTTTGATAAAAGCTTAGATAAGATTAAAACATGTATCAGTATGGTGATTTCCTTTTGTCTTTCAATGATAATGTTATTAAACTTATCAGACAATATGAAAGGAACTTACTTAAAATAAATAGACAAATAAACTTGTCTATATTATTTAATAAAACTTTCATCAATAAATACACACAATATATATATATATATATATATATATATATATATATATATATATATATATATATATATGAGAGAGTGAAAATAATTTGTTCAGTAAATCTTTTTCCACTATATTTTAGAATTAAATTTAAGTGTCTAGGTATGATTACTTTTAAGATTTTGAAATTTGTGTGAAATGAAAGTATTATAGCTTAGAATTTTAGTTTACAGAAAATATTTACCAATTATTTTGATTTGTTTTTACATTCATAGTCAACATGCATTTTTTTTTTCTCGGATATTGATTTATTTTCAATAAAAAAAAATCAAGAACAATGGCTTTTTGTCATTATTTATAGCATTTTTCTTTTGTATATTACACTCTCTAATAACAAAATCTACCAAACCATAAAGCATAGAAATTTTCTTTGCTTGATTCCAATGACACACCGTAGAATTTTCTTCGACTGTGTTCATATTCAATAAATTCTTTCTTCCATTTTATAACCAAATTATTGACTGTGGGTATGGCAGAAAAATTACTTTCCCAAGCTTTTGGCCTTCCCTACCATCTCCCAAACTCTGCCAGTGCCTAGAGGAACAAGGAGACCCACCCTGAAATAATTATGTGGATTTGTATCCATTGTAGCTTTTCCTTTAAATCTCTTCATTTCTAAATCAGAATTTCTTTTAAATAAAGCTTTAGCAATTTTCTATATTTTCATTTCATTTAGAAAGAAGCAAATATTTTTTTTATTTTTTTTTAAGATTTATTTATTTTTTGTTTTTTTATCAAAACTGGTTGGGATTGTTCTGTGTATTATTCTAATCTTAATTAAACACAGAGTTAAAAAAAAATACTAGTTTTGATATAGTAAATAACTCAGCATTTGAAAAGAGACATGAAATGCAGAAAGAAAGCTTTTTCTTTTATCTGATAGATGTAAAATTAACTTTGACTTTGGATTTAAGAATTGTGTGTGTGTGTACACACACACATATAAAAGGCTCAAACACTAATATTTCATGGAATTTATTTATATACACACACACACACACACACACACACATATATATATATATATATATATATATATATAAACACTAATATTCCATGGAATTTATTTATATATACACACACACATATATATATATATATATATATATATATATAAAAACACTAATATTTCATGGAATTTATTTATATACACACACACACACACACACACACACACACACACATATATATATATATATATATATAAAAACACTAATATTCCATGGAATTTATTTATATACATACACACACACACACATATATATATATATATAAATATAATATTCCATGGAATTTATTTATATATACATACACACACACACACACACACACACATATATATATATATATATATATATATATATATATATATATATAAAACACTAATATTCCATGGAATTTATTTATATACACACACACACACACACACACACACACACACACATATATATATATAAAAACACTAATATTCCATGGAATTTATTTATATACATATACACACACACACACACACACATATATATATATATATATATATAAACACTAATATTCCATGGAATTTATTTATATACATACATACACACACACACACACACACACACATATATATATATATATATATATATTTTTATATTTTTTATATGTAGATATGAAAATAGCGTTTCTCTACATTCCAGTTGCTAGGTACATTCCGTTTTTGTTTTTATTAGTTGCTTTGTTCATTTAATTTAATTTT